>JAYMTP010002875.1:0-18418 GCA_036897365.1 Geranium brycei
CTATCCAAAATCTAATATAATTAAGAATTCTGATTGGGATTGTCCTACATCACTTCGCCAGAATCTTGTAAGAGGCTGTCACTAGGCTGATCGGACGGAAGTCGCTGAAGTTCGTGGGAGAGTATTTTTGGAATCAGACAAAGAAAAGAAACACTGATCCCCCTGCCTAAATTACCGGTTTCAAAGAATTCGGCTACAAATTCCATGACGTCCGATTTCAATATAGGCCACGCCTTTTGGAAAAAACGTAGCGTGAACCCTCAGGACCGAGTGATTTCGAGTCATTGCAAGCGGAAATAGCCTCCCAAATTTCTCTGGCCGAGAAGGGTGCTTCAATGGCCTCAGCTTGGTGTGCAGATATGCATCGAAAGGGAAGATCAGGCAAATGAGGTATGGCTAAATTGGGCACTGAGGGAGAGAATGAAACTGAAGCTAACATAAAATGAGTTGTTAGAACATAGTAAGAATTTCTGTACATGCATGTTCAATGTTTTTACTTTAATTGTTCATCAGTTTAGTTCATTATGATCTCTCAAGAGATGTCAAAAAAAACCCTAATGCGGCGCGAACGTCTCTCCCCAGCCCTTCCGGCACCCAAACGTCGCACCCACCCCGTTTTCTCCCCTCCGACCTCCTCTTTCCCCCCGCAAATCAGCTCGCCCCTCTCAGGAGACTTGCCGTCGCTCAGCCTCACGACCCAATCTTGCTCGCGAACCCTCCCTTGCGACTCACCCGCCCTCCAATTCGGTCTTCGTCTGCAACCTTCCCTCCTGACTCCTGCCACATCTGAAACCCACTCATCACCAACTGATATTCCTGATATTTTGTTCATTGTCTGCCGAAAATTGGTGAATCTGTGAAAGAAAGCAGTGTTGTCCCCTTCCTTTAACCACAAATTCCTTGATTTTTGCTTCCAAATTGAGGATAGTGCCTTAAGTTTTCAGTTCAGTATTGCTTGAGTGTAAGATCTCTCAATTAGCTCGGAATCGGAAAGACATCTGAGTTCGGCCAAACCGTCATACTTGGCCAGCTTAGATGTCAATTCAGATATTGATGATTCCAAGTGCCGAAAAGTCTTGGTGTTCCATATTTTGAGGACCCAGAGTAATCGAAATTTCGACCACAAGATGTAATGCGGGGGCCCTTGGACATGAAAAGAGTTCCAAGCTTCCTCAATCATAGGCTGGAAGCTGTCTTCAATAGGCAGGAAGCTGTCTTCAAGAAGCCAAGCATTGAAGAAGCGAAAGGGTCTTGGGCCCCAATCTTGGCTAGAATTCCGGAGAAAGATTGGACAGTAATCAGACACGGTTTTGTCAAGAGCCTCTTGGATGGGATTCGAGAGCGCTTGGAGCATGTCTCATCCTGAACTAGAATACTAGATTTGGATAAATCTTAAATATAAAAACAATCCCACAGTTTGCCTATCACTCTCATGGTTCATCTACTTCATGATTTCTATGTTGAGTAATTATCTTGATGCAAGTCTATTTCGGGTTTAATTTGGGGAAATCGAAGCATGTGAGGTCACATGTTGAAATAGAAGAGAGAATTAATCAAGCATCTCTGTTTCCTCACACATATCTAGAACATATTTTCGCAGACAAATGATAATCGCGTTACTCGCTTGAGCGACTTCTATCCCCAAAAGATACTTGAACGGGCCCAAATCTTTAGTCTGAAAATATTGGAGTAGATGCTCTTTTAACCTACAGATCCTCTCTTCATCGTCACCTGTAATGACTATATCATTGATATAAACCACTAGATAAAGACATCCTTTGAGCGAGTGAAAATAGAATACAGAATGGTCGGCCGCACTACGAAGCATGCCTAATTATTGGATAATTGTACTTAATCTACTAAACCATGTTCGAGGTGATTGTTTGAGACAGTAAATAGAACGATTAAACTTACATACCAAGTCAGGCTACCCCTTTGTTATATGTAGCTTAAAATCTTCATTATACTACCTTCTGTATTCTCAATTTTTCATTTCTCTACATTTTTCACTATTTGTATTGTAACTTTTCTAACCTTTATCCCGACTTGGGTTTAATTGCTAGCTCATCAATATAATTTTTGCTGAGAAAAAAAAATATATCTCTTCCTCAAGATCACTATGTAGAAAGGTATTTTTAATATCCAATTGTTAAAGAGGTCAATGGCGTACTGCCACAATTGAGATGAATAAACGAACAGAAGCAATTTTGGCAACGGGAGAAAATGTATCTCCATAGTCAAGGCCAAGTCTGGGGATAACCTTTAGCCACTACTAGTCAAGCCTTAAGGCGATCCATTTGGTCATTTGGCCCCACTTTGATAGTATACACCCAACGATGTCCAACATTAGATTTCCCTGAAAATGGGCATTAACTCCCAAGTGTCCTTACATAGCACACATTTCATCAATCATAGCCTGCTGCCAACCTCTGTCCAGAAGTGCCTCACTAGTAGACATAGGGACTGAAATAGTAGACAATAGGGACACAAAATGATAATACTGAGGGTGGTAACCGATGATAACTCAAAAATGAATAAAGACTAAAGAGGATGAGAATTTCAAGTAGATCGAGTACTACGTCTAATAGCAGGAGGCATTTCAGCAATGGTAAGTAGAACCGTGGTAGGTGGAGATGATGGAGGATGATCTCAGTCACCAAAAATATCTATAGGGCCTGCAGGCAAAGGATCACGTGTACGGCAAAAATAAACCTGTAACGGGGGAAGGGTAGCAGGTGGCAACGACGATGGTGACACAGAGGACTCTGGAATGGACGTGATAGATGGAATAGGCAAGCATCACATATATTGTTACTATCAGAATATGATGAAGAAAAATAAGGTATAGACTCAAAAAAATGTGACATCAACAAATATAAAATAACGATTTGTACTAAGAAAATAACATTTAAACCCATTTTGGAGCTGAGAGTATGCTAAGAAAATGCATTTCATGGACTTGACAGACAACTTATCATGAACAAAACAAGTACACCCAACTGTGCGAAGAGACATATTATAAAGAGATTGTGTGGGGAATAAGATGGAATTGAGAATTTGATTTTGTAGGACAGATGATGTCATACAATTTATCAAATAACATGCAGTAAGAACTGCAACAACCCAAAAACGACGGAGACATTATGATGGAGAATAAAAGTCCAAGCAGTTTCAACAAGATGATTTTTGCGTTCAACAACCCCATTTTGTTGAGGGGTGTCTGGGCAAGAGGACTCAAGAAGGATGCCATTAGAACTTATAAATTCATTGTAAGGAGATTTCAAAAATTCTTTCGCATTTTCACTGCGCAAAACATGTATGCCGCCATTAAATTGAGTTTTGATTTCTGAATAAATTCTTGAAAAATAGATAACTCAAAATGATGTTTCATCATGAATAACCAAGTACAGCGGGAATGATCATCAATAAATATCACAAAATCGTGAAAACCCAAAATAAAATGAACCCGACTAGGACCCAAACATCAGTATAAACCAAATCAAAAGGAGATTGGACCTGATTATTATAACGCTTAGGATATGAAGACCGAGAGTGTTTACCTAACTGACAGGACTCATATTCAGAGAGATTGTAATTTAGAAAGGCCGGGAATTATTCATTGAAGTTTGGATAGACTAGGATGCCCAAGATGGTTGTAAGGAGTCATGGGAGATTTAGTCGAATTGCAGACAACCGATGTTGGATACAAGGTAAGATAGTACAATCTATGAGACTCACACCCTTCTCTAAACAATGTATATTCGATAAAAGATTAGGATTACCATATATGTGATTCAAGGCACCCGAATCGAGAATCAAAGGACTACGGAAATGAAAATTACTCATAAGACACTTGGATGAATCAGTGTTTCTTTTTTTCATTGAAGAAAGGTTGCATATTCTGCACTTGTCAAAACTATAGATAATGACATGATGAAGTCTAAGAGGTTGATCACAAAAAGATGAGGGCAACATTGAAAGAAAGTTTTTTTTTTCGGAAATATTGTACCACCGAAAATCACTATAGCAAGGTATTGTAGCACTGAAATCACTATGGCAGTATTGTAGCAGCCGAAAAAAAAAGAGGCTTACCATATTGAATTTCTAAAATATAATTTTATTGTTAATGAATACTTGATTTTTCTGATCAGCTCATTCGGTGCTTCTTACTTTTATGGATGCATTAATGCATGTGAATCTGGGCCTAGTGGTCTACATGCAATAATTAAAATGCAGGAAATTCATAAATTGGAAGAAAAAAACTAAAATGTAATTGACAATAATGATGCCATGTGAAATCCACATACCTCCACAAAAGAATTACTTTGGAATCAAGATCCTTTTCAATTTCTCGAATTTCTGAACTATCTACATTCGATAACTGCTGTAGAGCACCAACATACAATTGAATGTATCGTCGACGAAGATGACAGAGATACTGAATTCGGTCCCATGAGAATCGATAACTAGTGGAAAGGAAATACATGAATTCAGTTTCAACTACAGAAGCAAGTTGAAACATTAAATATGGCAGCTCATTTTCCAGTTGTGTGATTAGGCAAAACATGACAGGTGCACACATCAATTCAAATACATCTTATCTGATTAAAAAATACCACAGATACAACTATAAAAACAATAAAATACAATACCACATTTTCTTTTGTTGCATGCTAGCTTGAGCAGCATAACGCCACCACAAATAAGGAGCTCCTGAGATAGGCACTAGAGGCCTTAAATGGGAAACTTCAATATATGTTCTATACCTAGAAATCACTTCCAAAAGTTTTATCCAATCATGATATTGTGCCTGAAAGGTAGACCAAGTGACACAAACTTTAGTACTCAAATTGATGGCCAACAAAAAACATCTTATACCTATTTTATTATATTTGAAGAATGAAACATGAAAAACTGGGGCAGGTCAGGAAGATTAAGACGATGAATATCTTATACCTATTTTCCATTAATTATGGTCCATAAAAAGAAAATGAAAATTAACCAATTCAGGAGTTCCAAACTATCTTTTGTAATTCGGTTTAGAACTAAGAATCACCAACTAGAATCACAGCCATAATTAAGGAAGAAAATGTTGGAAACCTCTGTAATTCTCAATGATACATCACTTAGAACGAGAGAACCCTTTTCAAATGGGACCTCAGGATCATTTCTCTCTTCATTTCCAAGGCGATGATAATTGAGGACTCCATTGATAGGTGAGACCAAGTAGTTGCGATTAATAGCCCATTTAGACACCATTCTGCCGTTCACAGAAGGTTCATTTACACCATCTTGAAATATCTGGAGCAAAAAACAATTCAAGTAGAAACATGAATAGTGACTAACTTTTTAAAAGCATAAACTCTAGTACCTTAAGAACGGAGATTTCATATGGTCATAACCTGATTAGATTAGACCGTGTAAAGTATACAATATCACGAAATCAAAGCCACTTAATTAAGGCTACTTATCCAAAACTTATAGCATTTTTCCTCAAGTTAGAGCTTGACTATCATTCAAGCCAATCAATCCAGTTTGTCACATTACAAATGAACCCTACCCTGGAACTCCTAAGTACCTAAGTAACTTGATTATAACACCATAGTTGAATTGCACGAGGAGTACCAAAACTGATCTCCTATGTTAATTGATGAACCTGGTGCAGTTGGCATCATCAGTAAGTTTCTTCGTAGAAAGATTTGTGATTTATATTGGGGTTTATGCCAACTCAAAATAAGTGTCTTGTTAATTCATCCTACCCCTAGACTACCAGTCCGTGAATCCCCACTCTCAATTCATTGCTCGTCTAATTTATCACCACTCCGCCCCCACTCCCCCACACCTCTCCTGTAGCACCAAACAGATATTTAGTGCCAAAGCAAAGGAATCCTGGGTCAAGTTTAGGAAAGAGGTAGAAGAGAGTGGAAGTTTTGCAAGTCATTGGGCGTCACATCGCAGGTATGCGAAGAGGAGGTCAGCCTCCAACTCATTCGTGTCAACAAAGGCCACGGTCGAGATCAACCTTAGCTTCGTGGTTCTCAACTCATTTCAATTTCATTTTGTTCTTTTCATATGTTACATGTCATTTTAATTCCTATATCAAACACCAGTATAATGCCTTTTTTATAAACTAAATATTATTGATGTTTGTAAAAGTACCCAAGAGCAGCCCTGGTAAAACAGGGGCTGTAGTAAAGATAGAGCTGAGTAAAGGTGGTCCCAGAAACCAATAAAGCCCACATATATGTTGATTCCTTTTCAGGATCTTACATTCTTATCAATTTATTCTCTTTATTGCCTATCAAAATAATTAACCCTGAAATACCAATAATACCCCAAAATAAGTTAGTTATGAGAACTTAGTAGTGGACATGGGAGAATTTGAGGATAAACAATGTAAAGCCAAGCATTAAAAGTTGAATCCTTCAATCTCACAAATAATTTAAGACACTTATTTTGGGACAGGGAATATATTTATAAAATATACGGATTTGAGTTGTTCCCATAAACATATCTCTCCCCATCTGTCTCTCTTTCCCGGACAATTTTCCCCGTCACTACTTAACTTTAGGGGAAAAGTCACCCATTTGAAGTGGTTATTCATCGGGTGTAGTTTGCTCCGTTGAATACAATCCCTAATTTTTAACTACCCATATTTTGTCAAAGTCTAAGAAGTTAGTACCTGTATAATGATGAAAACAAGTTAATTATCACATGACAAGAGAACAAACCTCAATCCATTCTTCGGGGCTGAGACCTTCCCATCCTTTATCTATCTCCCAGGGATCACTGTTAGTGTCATGATATAAAGCCAATCTCTCAAGATGTAGTGACTGTACACAGCACAAAAATTATCTGAGATTATTTTGATTTAAATAGCAGCATGTATATTTTTTCTTGAACTGCAATAGCAGCTACATCCAATTTCACCATAGTACCACAAACCAACAAAACACAAGAATGAATTATAGATTTCAACAACTATATCACAAGAGCCAAGTTGTCCTAGGTTGAGTTTACAGTGGCTCACTAATTAAATATAATTCTTCTTCTCATAAGTCGAAAGAATATATCACACTTCAGAAAATGTGAAGTGATTATGGCTCCATTTATTTGAAGGAAGATGACTAGAAGGGAATCGCTTACAAGTCAACATCTTTCAGTCAAAGGACGATTTACTGACAATAGGTGGAAGGCAAATGCCTTTCTAATACTCCCTCAATATCCAACACATTTTTTAATAGCAATCGAACTTCAGAAATTAAACTATTTATGTTTGAAGACATTTGTTTATAGAAGACAAGATAAGTTTAGTTATTCTCGTTTTCTTTTCTATTTCTTATGACTTTGTTTTTAATTTTTTTATACATTTGTGGTGAAAGGCATATATAAAGGGTAAGGTCACACCCAACTAATAAGGTCGACCTTTAGTTGTGAAGCCCGAGTTAATATACATAATCAAATTTGAAAATCTACATGGTATCAGAGCCAAGTTATGTGGTTCACCCTAGAGTGCAGAACTATCCATGCCCAATTGTGGAGATTAAGCTTCTGCTTGACTATGGCACTCGTGTAGATGTTTGGTTTTCTACATGGGAGGAGTGTTCAAAGGAACATGTTTTCAGAATGAGAACTACCCTTTGTTACGTAGTCCATATGAAATAATATAAAATTACTAGGAGTAGAGTAATTACTATGCACATTCATCCTATAAATAATAATCTAGATGGCATGAATCTCATATTGAAGATCTAAATAACTTCCAGTATTCTCTACTTCGATATAATCAGCTTAATGAGGAAAACAGACGAAGCAAACCTTCCGCAGCTTATCCAAAGCACCACTGGTATCAAAGGTTTCATTCCCATGCTCGTCCATTGTAACAGCAGCAATCTTAGCTAAGGTAATACCCGACGAAAATGGATGGCCTGGATTACTGCACCATATTGTTGTCCTCAAATTTAAACAGAAAAGATGTAAAATGAAGCAAAATACCATATGAAAATAGGCATACAAAAGTAAAAGGGATTTCAGGCAAAATTCAAAGCCAGAACTCCATGAAAAGCTTATGTACACAAACCTTACAGAATCCTCATATCTTATATGTACATTGCTGATTGAGATCTTAAGATTCCCAATAATCGTAGCAACAAGAGAACTAAACCATGAATTTCCAGTAGATTGCTGCGAAAGAAGCCAACAAATTTGTTCAATCAAGCTGTAAGTGTTTTTGGTTTCTCTCCAATGCTAAAATATACAAGCAAGCTCATGCAGTACGCTTAAATGAAGAATAAAAGTAATGAAGTTAAAAGTAGGTAAATGTTGGCACAAGACTTATGAGGACAACCAATAGCATTTTCTGAGATAACATGAAAGTGAAGAAGAATTAAGGTCCTTCACTCTCAAAATCCTTCAATCATAACTACAGCAAAGCACAACCATGTGCATGAATCATTAATCCAACTAAGTAACAACTGACAATGCTTTCAACATAAATACAGATTGTCAATCCCTGCGTTTGTAGCCTATTATTGTATAGGCCCGTACTTAAGCTCGATCAACTGTAACCCTAATAGCTAGTGTACTATAAATAGTGGGCTCCTATAATCAGTTTATTCATTGAATACACAAGTAAATTCCAGAGGTTGTCATGGTATCAGCCTCTCCAGTCTTCTTTTCCGACTCCGGTCTCCACTTCCATCCCCGTCTCCGGTCTTCGTCTCCAAGCTCTGATCTCCATTGAACCAGGTCAGACCTCCTCCAGCACCGAGGCATCTCCTCAATTCCTCTACTAGTCGTTGCACCACCACCGGACCACCCATGCACCGCCGCCAGCTCCGCAGTTTTTTATGTCTCTTTACCAAATTAAACTAGACTAATAGTCTAATCTATAGACAATTTTTGGAGCACTAGCTCAAGCAACTTTGTATACATGGATGAAGTAAAGTCATTCAGTCAGTCACGGTTCATGCAACAAAAACAGTAATCCCTCCTCAGAACCCTCCCTCCAACCGCCATCGTCGAGCCCCACCCCCGACCTCCAACCCTTCACGGCACGTGAGACCCCTCTCCACACCCATCCCTCTTCCTTTCATCACGATGGTGCCCCAAAACCTCAAACCCAACCATCCTCTTTAGCCACAGCCTTCATATGTAACATCCCGGAATTCTACCCCTCTTCTAAACTAGAATCGATCTTTGATCCTTTGGGATAGATTTCGGGAATCGACATACCTAGGTTAACAACCAAAAGAGGCAAGAGATCTGCTTCTGTTCACTAAAGCCCGAATAACGAAATCCTCAAAGCAATACCGGCCACTAATGGCAGCAGATACTTCTCCGGCGAATGCCAAATGCCAGTCCCTTACCAAAGCAAGCTGTTAAGCTGTAATACTGAATAACTAGCGTGCAAGAGAAATAAACTTGGTTGACATGCTAGACTACAAGGAGGTGGTCAGGAGAAACCTATGCCCAAAATAACAGACATGATGCTTAATGCATAATAGAAAAATGGTTCCTGCGCATAGAGTCATCCCAAAAAATACATTTCCCCATGAAGTTCATCCACAATAAAACATTTTTTATGAGAGAAAATCATAACTTCTTTCCAACTTTCTACTGAGGTGTGAGAAACAAAATTTATAACCATAGAGTACGACAACCTAATTCGCATAACAAAAGAAATGAAAATGATTTAAGAATCTTACACTTCCCATTTTTGACTTCTCCATTGCTTCAAGGGTTGCTGATTCAGCCTCCTGTAGGTAATAGATAAGTAACCTAGATTTCTTTTCTGAAGAATGTGTAATACAAAACCATACAAATTTTAACAGATAAGTAAAACAAATTTCTCTATGCACATGCAATGAAAACAATAACATTTTCAAAGAAACTTATTAAAATCTAAACTCTAAATACATGTCCCAGATGTACATATTCATGATAGTTACACATGCAGTTTCTTGTCGTCTGTGTGTATGTTGATTTTTCTTTTTATCGGCAACAAAATACAGATATTATAAGATAGGCAGAGAGGTTCCGAGGAGAGGAGCCCAACAACCAAAACAGGAACAAAGAGAACAGTGTGTGTTGATTTAATATATTAAGCATACATCTATATCATTTTTATGTACATGAGCAGGAAAATGCACATGAGAATGACCATAACTAGTAAATATGAAATGGTTCTGTCTCAAAACTGCACAGTAGTTGCACTGCAACATTGCTAACAAGAAGTGTCAGATGTCATAACTTTTATTGATAAAATTCCATAAAGTTAGTCACATATTTCAACTGGCCTCTCCATAATAACAGTCTCTTCATGCCACATAACATCTGTTACACATATATGTAACTTTAGAAACCAAAGACCGCAAACAGTTATTATTTTCTATATTCTGGTCTTCTATACAACACGGGTGGCTTCAGCGTTGCAGGCCTACCGGTACCCTATACTGGTACTCATCGGATACTCACATGTATCTGCCTGAATAAGTGAACAGTGTTTTGTATTTGGGTATTTTTCAAGTACTTTTTGGGTATGGTCGAACTAAATCTGGTAGGGCCTGGGTACCTAATAAAACTACATAGTTTGAATTAAAGAGCATAAATAAGCAAATGGGTAATATTTAAATCCTAGAAATATGTAAGAGCAAGGTTCTAAAAGTCAAGATTGTGGAGAACTCGGCGAGGCAAAAAGTAAGGAATTTTGATAAAACGGGGCGAAATCGGTAAAACTCGTTTAGTATTAAATAAAGGGACAATGGCACTTTAGTACACCTAAGTATCAACGATTATAATTTTTCATTATAAGTACTCTCACTTAAACATAACTCCAAAACAGGACTTTTGCTTCATAGATGGTCTCTTGCAACTCTTGGCTATAATCACATCCACAATTCCACTTCAAAAAAAATCATATGATCTCCCCTCAGTACAACCCAAATATCTGTTTTTGTGACTAATCTTTCAGGAATAAGGTCTCATATGTCAAATATTTCTGCTAGACTAAATGAAGAATTTCTGACAAAAAAAATGAATTAGTGTGAGTGATGGAAGAAGAAAAACCTAACAGTGAAGTCCAACCTATGGATTTTTTCACAGAGAATAGGTAGAGAACACATAAATCATGAGCAGTGCACTTATTCAAGAAACAGTCTACAATGTTACTGCCCAAACAATGTCAATATTTAATAGAATTGATCAGTAACCTATAACGGACAAAAATCACTGATCATACAGGTCATACTGTAACAGAATTAGGTACTGCAACACATAATGTAACTAGATAAACAGGTGTATAGGTAAGAGGTTTACATAACGTGAGGCACTTACTATCACATACAGAGAGCATATTTTCATAATTAATGAATAATTTACACACCTTAATCTGATGAAGTTTTGCCTCAAAAAGTTTTTCCATATCCTCCTTCTGTAGAGATAATTAGTAATCAAAAGGCAGTTGTAAGGAAACAAGTAGTGTGCGAAAGGAAATACAGACACCAGAGCAATACCTTCATTGTCCGCCCGTCATGGACAGGATGAGCAAGAACGAAGACCTGGTCAATTTGAACAATAACAGGTTCTTTGCCTAAACTTTGCCATGGAACCTGTAACCAAGCAAGCATATATAAAACATAAAATAATATATTCAGTAGTTAAATGCTTGACATTCATATTCAGCTTAAGATTGCAATGGAAGAAGATAGAGGAAAAACTGAATATATAATCTTGCTTATTTTGTTTTTAAGACAGTTTACACATTTAATTGAAAAGGAAAAAATAATGAATCCGCAAACATTCAGAATTGATATTCTAATACATTTAAGGGAAAATTGCAAAAATGTGCTCTTTTGTATGACAATTTTGCAAGAAGGTGCTCTGTTGTTTGTTAATGGCAAAAAAGGTGCCCTGTTGTTTCCATTTTTTTGTAAAATGCGTATTTTTATAAAATGACGAAATTGCCCCTGAAATTAAGAATTATTTTTTTTAGTTAAATATTTTTAATAGTTTTTTCTATTTTTATCATCTGACTAAAATTTGTATAATCGAATTTTGTAATTTAATTTTTTAGTTTAATTAATTTTAAGTTAAAAATTATTTTTTATAATTTTGTTACGAAAAAATAATTCTTAATTTCAGGGGCAATTTCATCATTTTTACATAAAAATACACATTTTGCAAAAAAAAATTGAAACAACAGAGCACCTTCTTGCAAAAATGTCATACAATAGGGAACCTTTTTGCGATTTTCTCTACAGTTAATACTAGTTGTAAACCTCTAAAAAATCAAAAACATCAGAGCTCATCCATCCAGCCAACCTTAACAAACCCAACCAATGCCAATTAAATTACCTTTAATGAAATGGAACCAACAAAACCAGCTTTCACTATCACTGGAAGTTTTAGAGAATTCAGCGCCTCTGCCTTCAATTTCAAATCCCTAAGTTTAACGTCACCTGTAACAATTGATCATGAGGAGGAAAACTTTACTACTATAATTTACTTATGAAAAACATGATAACATGCTTTTTGCAATCTGCCACCATGCCTGGCTGAAAGATATTCAAGGTAAAGTAAGATGCTATATTTGCAAGGCTATCAGATTGCTATTTCATGAGTCTGTAGTGATCCTTGATTAAATAAATTGGTTAGGGTCATTAGTACACAGCATTTGAGAATAATGAAGATTAGAAAACATACCACTCCAAACACTAATCCGTAGAGCCTCTGCCGAAAGTCCATGCACATATTCACCTAAATATGTACGAAGCAAATGCAGAACCTACAAAGCAGAGTGCAAGAAATTACTACTTATCCGCGTGATTTCAAGGAATGAGCTCAGACCCTATCATTCATGAGATGCCAATATGATATCTTAAGGGAATGGCCTCTACTTTACATGATTGATTGATGACCCAACAAACCATTAAAAACCTTGACCCTTTTTTCCAATTTGTGTTTGTATATCAAGAGCTTTTTTCATTATAGAAGTTATTGATTGAAATGAGGTTCTAAAGAAAACATGTCATTCCACTTCTGTTCATCATTGCTATAGATACCCAAAACAAGAGATAATTCCTAACTAACCTTCATTCTTTACATTTCAGTACACCTAAACGACGATAAGAGCGCATTTATGGACTAAATCGGAAGAAAACACTTACGTGAGCTTCGAACATGGTGGCTAATCGAGCAGATTCTTATCTGCGAAGATCAGGCGGCGCTCGGGGCATGATCAACCTCCAGAAACGCACATGATTAATGCCCGATAATCACCATTGAAGAGCTCTACAACGGTAGGATTGATTGGGATTGAAATAGGGTTTGTTGGAGAAGATGAAGATCCTAATGCTCGTGGGATTTGTGATCATGACAGATATAGGCGTAAAGATATCGAAGAAACGACAGAAGGAGAGAAAATTTGATGATCTCTGAGAGAAAACGTGGAGTGGCTCTGTGTGACTGTTTGAGAATTGAGAGCAATACATACCGACATCGAACGTTTGGTTGGGGTGTGTATGGGTAGGGTCCCTCCTACAATGATAGACCCGCCACTCACCCCTTGAATGGGCACGGTCCGGAACCAGACCAGACCGTGCCCTCGAGTTCATAATTTATGAGAACTAAACTTGGGATCACGATGTGAGGGACCGGTTAGAATTTTAACCCAATTTCACCCTATTATAACAAGTTGATTCTCAATTTTTGATTTAATCGATTTATAGGTCAAATTAAACGATTTTTATCCTAATTTATAGACAAAAACTTTAAGTTTGTGATTATAAAATGTATCAACGAAAACCGAATGTTAAGATTAAGTTATTACAACTTAATCGAAATATAAAGTTTGCAAATAAAAAATGAATAACATATTTCGGCCTTCATTCTTTAGTCTACTTCACGTGTCGACTCAAATGAATTTGATTCCTCCCATTAACAGCCGATTCTTAATTTTGAGAACTGAAATCGACTGGTTTTTTTAATTCAGAACCATAATCAAACTATTAACCACGATTTTTGGTTCTAGTTCGGTCCCGATTCGTTTCCCGGTTCTGAGTCCAAAATGGCAACCACTACCTTAAATCACTATTTATCTACGTCTCTCACCTGCTAGGGTGGAGAGCAAATCAGGTGATAACGCGCACAACCTGAAACCCTTAAATCACATACAACAAATTCAGAGAAATCTAATTCAAGCCTCCAATGAAAGAGTTGGAGGGGGTGGATGCCAAAGAGGCACTAAAGAGTAAGAAGAGGTGTATAAAATTCCTCATTCAATATCTCAATCAAATCTCATTTTCAACTCACCGCTATCAAATCTCAAAATGTAAACTCAATTTAATATTCAATCCTCAAATCAGCCCTCAAAATCCACATCGTCATTCATCAATTCAATGTTTGATATTCAAATCTCAAAATCACGCAATGAAAGAAATGTAATAAAGTAAGAAGTTACTACACTAAATCATGAACTCCAATACAAACCTTCTTTTCCAAACTTTCATTCTTCAAAACCTATCCTTCTCTCCTCTTCCTCTCTACTCTACACTAATCTAATATAAAACTATACAATATCTACATCATGAATCATTTAGAATCAACTAATTGTTTATAACAAGGAAAAATGGCAAAATCTTGCAAAAACGAGCTAGAAAAATGAGTTGTCGCGACACCACAGGTTGATGGTCATGAGACAAAATCATGACTCTACACATGGGAAAATTGAACACAAAGTCACAGTACAACGTCATGGGTCTGGGGTTATGACACTGTTTCGTGACTTAACTTAGCCTCAACTCGTCTCACTCGTGTTTATACCCTTCTGGCGCATCTCATGGCGTCAACCACACAGACCTGAGGTACACGTCTTGTATCTCACGACTTGGTGACATGGGATATGGAGTCTTGGCTTTGACTTTATGCTTGAATAGACCGATTTTTTCTTTCACTCCTTTTTCCTCATTTTCGTCCTAAAATAGCTATTTTCATGCAATTTTACCTGACACCCGAATAAAGCTCAAATGGCATAAACTAGCTCAAAACCTACCTAAAATTGGGACAAGATCGAGAATAAATGTGTGAATTTGACTATAGTCTAGATAAAGAATCCTCTCTTATCAACCACCCCACTTAACTTTTTCTCGTCCCGAGAAAAACAAACTGAAAACAAAGAAAGGGAAATCTACGAATTTAAAAACCAACAGTCCTGAATTGAACCTTAAGGTGACTCGTATGAGAAGTTTGGGCCCTTCTATCAGTAGGAATGCCCATGAATCCAGATGCACGTGCACTAAACAATCTTCTCTTTCATCATGGTCGACCTCTTGAGAAGAATTGACTTCACTCACTTCATGAGGCAAATGTATCCATTTTTTAGTCTTTTGAGCCAATTTTGGCACTTCGGAAACTTCTGGTTTTTCTAGAGGCCAATATAACGCATCCTTGGCCTCTTGCACTTCTTCGGCCTCCTTAGGTACTTTTGGCTTATCGACAACTTTTGGATCTTCATAGGACTCGTAATTTCTTAAGGTCATGAATACTTGAAAAAATCCAAGCTCTTCGTCCCTTCATGGCTCATCAATTATCATGCCACTAATCATCACGTTATTATCTCTTCTCTTCTCGATCTCTTGAGGAGAATCGAAGTCAATGAATTTTTGAGGCCTTTTGGCTTTTCTAGCTCAATTTCGCTCTTCACATACTTTTGGCTCCTTCAAAATTCTTCCACTCCCTAAGGTGATCATGTCAGTTTCCTTTCAAAACTCAATACCCTTAGGCTTATTGATAGTGAAGGATTATTCGTATCCTCCTAAGTCAAATATTCTCATTTTAATATGATTTTGTCCTGAGTTTTGTAGTATTTAGGGCTATTTACACCATATTTTCTTCACGAGTAGGTAAAGTTCATAATCAGGAGAAATGGAGTAGTTTGGAGCAAAAATTGAATATCTTAGCAAAGCACTGTATTCTGCCCAACCTACCGAGTACAACATGCTAGAATCCAACTCGGGAGGTCCACTTCGGTAAGCATTGGAAGAAAGAGCCCAACAATGGCCTTCGATATGTCAAGTCTAGCTTGCTAATCCCCAACTTGGCATGTCCAACTCGGCAACCGTCACCCGAGAGATCCGAAGGTGACCCTGCCGAGTCCATCTCCGCAAGTCAAACTCGGCAACCCGAGAGCTTCAAATTTGAACATACTCCAACCTACCTTGTTCACCCTCGACATCCACCATCTCGGTAACCCGAGAGCACTCAGGATTTGCATCCAGCATGTCGACCTCCAACTTGCCGGACCTCAGCTCGACACGTCAAGCTTGACAACCAAGGCCTTGGTGCAACAAATCAACATGTATAGCCTCACCTGTCGAGTCCCACTCAGTCGGTCGATCTCGACAGGTTGGGCGATTATGGGCTAAAACGCTAGAATTACATGTTTACCCTCGTTGAAGTTGATTCAGTATAAATATCTCGCTTAGGGTTTTGAAATGGGCATCTTTCTATGTCAGATTTCAGTAGAGAGAATGATCTCATGGGAAGGGGAGAACATATATTAGAGAAGACATGTGAGCTTCAACATATTCATCTGGTGGATGTTTTCTTATTTTGATGCAATTGTGTAGCTAGGCACTTGGTATGGACTTACATGGCTAAGAACATTAGTGATAGCAATTGACCTAGGTGGATTTAGAAAAAATATGGCGGGACTTACATAGCTCATGTGGCTACAGGTACACGTTATAACTAGAGGGTACCAACCTGAAAGTTAGCTGGTCCTACTCAGTTTTCAAAGAACTAATTGTTGCCTAATTGGTTTAGGAGTGACAACTCTAGGATCATTTTGAGTAGTTAGACCTTTCATTGCCCAATAAAGAGAATGTTAGGATAAATCAACATACAACAACACCTTAAGCTGAATGTAAACCCCTTAATTGCATGATAATGGATTTATGACCTTACCCTTGATTTCCGCATATTTTGACACATTCCCAATCAATTTCACATTCCTAACACGTTTGTGATTTGTGTTTCGTTATTTGATTCACATATTTATATGTTTGTTTTAGATTTAGTTTATAACACTTTATTTTATTTTCGCTCAAGCCCGATATACCTAACCACCTAGATCAGCGCCCACTGGCTACTGCCTCCATGCGGGATCGATATTTGGGGTCATAATCTTACTTCCTCATATGACTTGACAGTCGGTGCACTGTAATGCGTATGAGAGCATGGAAGATCTCAGTGCGAGGTTTCAGTCGTCCAGTTTTTGACGTTGTTTCCGGGGAGGTGTAGAATTCTAGCAGCCCTAACTTAAGTGGTTAGAGTCGTATCTTGAGTATTTTCCTTGTATTTTTATTTTTGAAAAAAAAAACCAAAAACATTTTTTTTCTTTTTCGAAATGGAATGAACTAGTTAAATTGATTACTCGTATTTTAATGAAAATTAAAATCTTTTAATTTGGCAGTACGTGTTCTTAATAAGAATCGAATCAAACGGAGAAAAAAATAATATTTTTTAAAACTTAAAAAGAAAACAATATAAAAAATATTTACCTAAATTGTCCAAATATCATTTGAACAATGGATAATCTCACGTAGTTAGAGCTAATTTGACAACTTTCTCAACTAACTACAGCTAATGTTTTTTTTCTAGGAGGTGCGTTGAGTCTTTTCTCACTCGGCTACAATATGTTATCTTTTCAGTTAAATTTTAGTTTAAAATAACCAAACTATCCCTAAATATCATTCAAATTTTCAAACTCATGCCACTGGGCAATTTTTTTTTCTCTTTTCTCAATCTCTCATCTCTCCTTCCAACCCTATCCTTAGCATGTGAAACAGCAAATGACATGAAGGCTTGGTAAAAAAATTTAGAAAACATGAAAAGGTTTTAGAGATTGGGTTTTCTCTCAGTTGATATCGAACTCCTTGATCTCACCTAGGCCGATGTCTGGTGGTGGTTGTTTAGTTCATGAGAAACCTCAAGAAGAAGAGCTTGCTGCCCCTATTATCACTATGTCTTTCTCTTTTTGTGTGTGCCATTTCAATTACAATTAGAAATAATCTGGAGACAATAGAGTTTGTTTCTCACTAGAGAGACTTAGAACAGAAATTAGTTTTCTAATTAGCCTCACTATTATCATGGCATGGAGTGGAGTATGGCAAAAAAATAGGACTTAAATTGAGGGATCAAAGGTGAATTCCAACTGAAATTTATTAATTCTGCTTAAGCGGAATGTCACAGGTAATGTTGGAACAATCTCTGTGACAATCCGCACTTACGAGAACACCAATTCAAGACAGGAGTTATAAAAACCGAAACAGAACAATGCGGAAAGTAAAATGGACACAAGGAGTTTGATAACCCAGTTCGGTGCTAACCTCACCTGCATCTGGGGGCACTTTGCCAGTGG
>JAYMTP010002876.1:0-18417 GCA_036897365.1 Geranium brycei
TTGGGCCTTAGCAAAAATGTGGCGGTCCTCCGGCCCACAAATTTTCTGCACAACTCATTTTCTCAACACCATTTCAAGTGGTCATCTTTGAGGTTCAGTTTCTCATTCAACTCTTGTCCGTTTAGAGCTCGTGATATACCGTTGGAAAGCTCTCATATCCTAGATTATATAAACGTGTTTTACATCATTCTAGGCCGAGTCTAAGCGTTCTAAAATCATGGCTCAAGTTGACCCATTCACTAGTTAGCACATATGTCAACTTTTGTCATTTTATTCAATTTTTGTCCAACATGAGTGGGTGGGTGAGCTTGGTGCGTTGTCCGTGGGCGAAGAGGCTCCATCCTCATCGGCAACGAGGATGGTGAAGCTGGTGACATCGGACGATCGATTCTTGGAGGTGGAGGCCGCTGTGGCGGACAAGTGCGAGACCTTGAAGCACGTGATAGAGGAGGAATGCGATGGCATTATTCTGGTTCCCAACGTGGAATGGGAAACCCTAAAGAAGGTGCTTCAATGGTGCAAGCACAAAGCGACCATCGGTGACAAGCCTGACTGGGACGAGGAGGAGACCAAGAAGTGGGAGGAGAGGAAGAACAAGTGGGAGCACGAGTACGTCGACTCCTTCACCACCGATGAGCTCTACCACTTGATCATGGCCGCTAACTACCTCAACGCCAACAACCTCGTCGATCGATTGGCCAAGAAGGTGGCCGACATGATTAGGGGCAATCATCCCGACGAGATCCGCAGGATCTTTGGCATTAAGAACTATTTCGAGTCGGAGGTGTACGAGAAGATGGTCGCCGACAATGCTTGGGCTCTTAATTTAGCTAGCGGTAGCAGTAGTAGCAATTGATTTTCATGATTTGGGGTTAAGGGTTTAGGAACTTTTGGATTTGATGTTTTTAGGTTACTACTTTAATTATTTGGAACACATGTTTAGAATTATCATCATATGTTATTTCAATGTATTGCATGCAATTTGAAATTTACCATAATTAGTTTTGATTCCTTTCCCACATATTTGATTCAGTTTGAAAAATTTATCGCTTCAAGTTCAGTTATTAAACCATATAAAATAAATTAGAATTTCACTTTAAAATAATCAAGTATAAGTCTTTTTAAGTATGTCAAAAAGATTAAACTCAATCATATCAGAAAGGATTTAATCAATATGTTATTTAACTATAGTAAATCGTGTCTTCAAAAATTTCTCAAATTCAGCTCATTTGTTAAACAAGTTCAACTTATACTTATATTTCATTGTGTGTTCAAACTTTTTAAATACGATTCAGTTTTGAGTTTTGCTCAATTGAACGTTAGTGTAAAAATTCCTCATGTACATTGAATATGATGGCTCAAAGTTCCTCCTATACCATCGATCTGACTATCTTTCCTAATCAAATTAGAATAACGGAAATTAACAGTTCCCATTTGGCTATAGGATTAAATTACCTAATCACACCAGTCATGTCTCATGTTTGTTTTAGAAATTTTTGCTAACAGTTCTTACTCGAGTAGAAGTAACGTTCAAGTGTTAGGTATTTTAATACGTGAAAATAGTCTCATATATATACACTATATATGATCCATAGTTTAACTTCGGTCTCGAATGTCTACCTTTTTGTAATAAATACCATTGCATTTGATCAAGGAAGATAATTTCATTAGATTACATGAGTATGTGGGAAATGCGCGTAAAATAAAACTATAAGAAATGTAATCTATCCCAAACCTCTCCACAACATCAAGAAATCAAAGTTTAAAGCGTTGTGAAAGTACTTTAGAATCAAGTTTATGGAACTTGGATCGCGGGGATATATCGGCCAGCTGACAAAAAAGTAGATCTGGCAAATTTGGGGAGTTTGCGAGAAGATCGCGGCAAAACGCGTTTTGTAATATTAATTAATTAAATATATATAAACTTATATTTATTATTTATTAAAGACAAAATGAATGATATTTAATCATTTTTTATATCAAACTTGTCAATAATTTCAAAATTCAAACGTGAAACTAAAAATGATGAGTGAATGAGGGTTTGACTTTTTGTTGTTATTCATTAACCTAAATTTCAAACCAAAATTTATTAGGTAGACCGAATAAGACCGAATTAGATCGGACAAGATTGGAATTAACTGATTTGAATTGGAGTAGACCAAAATTAATTGATTTGGACTTCCTATTCTATTTTTCCTTGAGAAGTTTTCCCTTTAGTTATGGACCACACTTAGGCATTGAGAAGTTTTCCCTTTAGTTATGGACCACACTTAGGCATAATACAAATCATGGTTTTGAATAGGGGAACAAATTCACTTTAGCCACTACCATATTCAATCAATTTCATGCATGAAATGTGCAGATTATACATACTTAAACCTGTTGCACACAAAAGCAATATTCTCTATTGTTGTCAACCAGCAAAGATGCGATACAAATAATTATGATGCAAATGATCTATAACTAGCATAAATTTTAATCTTTTAGACATATCTAAAAGGACTTAAACTTGATTATTTTAAAGGGAAATTCTAATTTAATTTATAAGGTTCAGGTTGAATTGAAATTTAATATTATAAATTCATTGAATAACCAAACTTGAGGCGATAAATTTTTTGAAACTGAATCAAACTCAAATATGTGGGAAAGGAATCAAAATTAATTATGGTAAATTTCAAATTGCATGCAAGAAATTGAAATAACATATGATGATAATTCTAAACATGTGTTCCAAATAATTAAAGTAGTGACCTAAAAACATCAATCCAAAAGCCCCTAAAACCTTAACCCCAAATCATGAAAATCAATTGCCGCTACCGCTACCGCTAGCTAAATTAAGAGCCCAAGCATTGTGGGCGACCATCCTCTCGTACACCTCTGACTCGAAATCGTTCTTAATGCCAAAGATCGTGCGGATCTGGTCGGGATGCTTGCCCCTAATGATGTCGGCCACCTTCTTGGCCAATCGATTAACGAGAGGCTTGGCGTTGAGGTAGTTGGCGGCCATGATCATGTTGTAGAGCTCATCGGTGGTGAAGGAGTCGACGTACTCCTGCTCCCACTTGTTGGTCTCCTCCTCGTCCGAGTCGGCCACTTGGCGCTTGCACCACAGCAACACCTTCTCTAGGGTTTCACATTCCACGTTCGCCACCGGAATCGTGCCATCGCATCCATCCTCTATCACGTGCTTCAGGGTCTCGCACTTGCCCGCCACACAAGAGGCCACGTCAAACACATGCTCGTCCCAAGTCACCAGCTTCACCATCGTTGAAGATGGAGCTTCTTCGCTCACGGACAGTGCACCAAACTCAGCCACGGGCACAGTTTTTGTGTAATTGATATAAGTAATTTTTATAGACATTAGAAAATTTATATCTAATCTAACAAAGATTAAGTTGGGTACGTAAGTGGCACTTCTCATATGTTGCTATTAGGTGCTAGGTGTTTTCTAAAAAATTCTCAGCTCCAGGTGCTGGCATGCCGAAATCACCGCCGGCACTTGCACTATCAACTCGTGGGACTCTCTGAAAGAGGCCCTCAAAAGCTAGTTCTATCCAAAAGATACCCTTATGGACGTAAATCGGTTATTCCTGGGTGCCGGGGATGATGAGGTCTTGACCCCACCTCTTGAAAATCTTAAGCCCTCTCAGATCTTCGGGCCCGGAGTTCTCTGTTCGGGTAAAGTGTTCGGACACTGAGTCCGAACAGGGTCTTGGCTTTTTACTTTTCTTTTACTTTTTTTTTATTTGCTTTTTTTTCTAGTAATAAAATTTCATTATTGCCGATCAAAAAAAAAAAGAAAAAAGAGGCACGACCTTGCCACGGTCCCGTGGCAGGTCGCAAAATTTTCACTATAAATAGAGTTTGACACATTTGGAAAATGGGACGGGGGAAATCAGAGAACAAAATTACCAAAAATCAGTCTACGTCTTCTACAATTCTTATGAAGTTTTTCCATCCGAAGTTCGAAAAACCGCCAAAACGGCGTCGGAACAGTGACTGGTCGTTATGATTTTCTGTCTGAAGTGCAGAAAGTCACGACAGGACCATGTCGCGGCCCAGAGTCGTGACTCGGGGTGTCGTTGTTGTGACTCCGTTACAGTGCCGAGATCTGCGATTTTTCAACTGGAAAAGATCCATTTTACCCACAGTTCGTGTAAGGGTATAAAACCTCGATTTAGGGTTCTATTTTGAGAGGATTAGAGTGCTTGCAGGTTCACCATAATGAGTAGGGTAGTCAAATTCAGGTCGGAGAAGGACAAACGAATGGTAGCCATGGCGGGCCATGCGATAGTGCCAATGAAGGATACAAAGTGCTTAGCCAAGGCCTCGGCTCTTTGGTACTCCAAAAATCAATTCACCGAGACGCTAATTTGAAAACAACTGAATGAACAGAGTTAGTTTTGTTGTGCAATTGCACATCTTTTAAAATTAAAATGAAAATGGATAATGACACTTTGTTACACCTAACTATCACGAAATGACAGTCTCATACCCTAACTAATGAGCTCTCCTTTTAGTACCCTGACATTTTTTGTGACAATCTACCTCTAAAATTTCTAAAATACCCTTAATTGAAACAATTCAATTTGAGTAATCTCTGGTCCAGTCCGGTCCATTAAATCGGTTCAAATTAAAACCCAAAAAAATGGTTCAAATTAAAATTTTATTTATTTTTAATTAATTAATAATATAATAAATTTATTATTAATATTATTCGGTCCTCCTCCTTCATCGCGGCCTCAATTTGCTCCTCCCTCTTCACCTCGTCGTGTGACACCTCAATGTCAGCATACACAGCTTCTGCCCCGACCTCCTTAGCCATTTCAGCCATAACAGTCTCTGGCTTCCCGATCCTTGCCACGAGCTCGGACCCTCTCGCTTAGAGGCTCTTCTTGAGTTCTGCGATGGCCTCGATCAAGTACGAGGAGCGGTACGAGCTTGACCCAGATGCGGATTTTCCAAAATCCTTGGGGTCGAAGCAGTAGACATTGAGGACAGACATGGACTCGTTGTTGGCAGAGTTAAGGCATTCATTGTCATTGACGGGCAGGTCGTTGCGGAACCAGCAGATAGAAGCTCGGCGAATTCTGACGGCGTTGTTGGGGTTGAGAGGTCAGTGAGGACCTAGAGAGAGAGGGCTCTAGAGAGGATTGGCGGAGAAGGTGGAGTTACAGGAGGATTTGAAGCTCTTGGAAGGCGAAGAGGACCCAAGTGCCCTCCAATAGCACTTTTTGAAAATTTAAAACCATTGGAGGGCATTTTAGACAATTTTTAATTTGAACCGATTCAATTCCAGATTTTAATTTGAATCGGTTAACTGTTTATGGCATTTTTAAAAAATTTTAAAGTCATTGGAAGACATTTTAGTCATTTTACCATAGACTGTCACGAAAAAATTGTTAAGGTACTAAAAAGAGAGTTCATTAGTTAGGGTATGAGACTGTCATTTCACGATAGTTAGGTGTAACAAAGTGTCATTATCCCAAAAGAAAATTATGAGTATTTTAGTCTTTTTTAACTTGTACACTAACAAAAATCTAAGGAAACTAAAACAAAAAATAAGTTAAATACTAATCAAGAGGAATTATTAATGCGACCTTTACCCTATTGTTAGGATTTCTCTACCTCGACTTTGTGTGTCGAGGTACGTGACGGCTTCGTGTGATCTGCGATTGAGAGCGAGCTCTCGGCGACGGAGGTCCAACTACCGGCGAATAGGCGGTCGGATTGGACGATCGGGGCTCAGCTATAGCATGATTTTGAGTCGCGACTCTTGATATCAAGATACGCGAGTCTGTCCTTAACTGGTTTAATGTGTTTTGCTGTAAGATCACGGGGCTTCTCCACCTGTATGAGGTGGAGGTCGTTGCTCTATATGATGCTAACTGGTTCGAGTCGATTGGTCTCCGAGATTATCATAGAGCTCTGTTTAAAGCATTATGTAACGGGACAACGGGGTTTCTCCATCCGTATGAGGTGGAGACCGTTGCTCTACATGATGTTAAACGAGTCCAGTCGAACATCTTGGGAGGTATCATTAGCGATTGTTGTCGTGTATTGTCCACTTTTGGAACATGTGGTTTTAGTTATTTAGCTCGTCATTCTTGCAATTTCGTGACTGATAAATTAACTAAGTACGCTTTAACTAACAATAGATGTGATCATGGTGCGGAACTGTCGCACTATCTGTTGCTTCAGCTGTCCAATATTATGTCGGTAATTGCTTAATCATGTTTGTGCTTTTCCCTCAACAAAATTAAAAAAAAATACCAATCAAGAGACTTTTGAGAATAGTCCTGGCGGTCCAGGTCGCTCCATTTCTAGCACCGGCCATAAATGATCCACTACGTCTCGTGGGCCATGAATGATCCACTACGTCTCGTGGGGTATTGGGTTGGGGTAGATTAGGGGGGTGGGCTAGGACATCATGTTATGTTGGGCTGGCCTTAGACAAGAGAGACTTTTGAATTTGGGTGTGACGTGGGTGCACTCTAGTGATTTGAAAATTTCCCCATATTATTATTAAAATCTGCAACCACTTTCAGACATCATAATAATATCATACTTCAAGCATTTGATCTGCATATAAAAAAATATTTAATTGCAACAACCACCACTAAACTTGCTAAACCAACACCTCATCTCATTATTATTATATACATACATCAAACTGTGTGATCCATCAACCTTCACACAAGATCCAACGATCGAGATTACAGAAAAAACTAAAATTTGATTTCGACAAATTTGAAGGCCAAGGCAAGATAAAAAATACACCTCAACCCTAATTCCCAACCGCTCGCCGCCGTCTCCTACTTCCCGGAGAGATCGGTGGCGAGGCGAGAGGCGATGGCGGAGTGGTACATGATGTCGTGGAACGACGACCCCTCCGCCGTCTTGATCCGGAGCTTCCTGGCCTTCTCCTCCGTGAACCCTCCCGGCGCGAACTTGGGCCTGGGCCGGGCCGGATCGGCCTCGATGTAGTCCGGATCTGAGGACCACCCGAACAGCGGCGACCACCAGGTGGAGGGGCCTTGCTTCCGGCGGTTTGGGCCGGCGGAGCAGGCTTGGGCTGCCCCGACCTTCAAGGACGCGAGCGACGACGCCATGGGAACGAATCAAGTGCCGATACACAGATTTGTGAGAGAAAGAGAGAGAGAGAGGTGAATATGGAATGTTGATAGAGAGGTGTGAGCGAGCTATTTTTAAATAGGGGAAGTGTGAGAAATGGATAAGAACGAAGTACACGTGGGAGTGAGTCCCACCAGATCTCTTTTCCTGCACTTTTTAATTTACTTTATTACCCTTTTGACTGTTGGTTATTAACACCCGGGCTGTCCATTTTAACTAAATACCATATCGAACCAAACTCGAAAAATCGAAAATCATGGATTATGGTTAGGTTATAGTTTTAATTTCAAGTAGATCATTTGATTTTGGTTTGGATACGGTTCATATGATAAAAATTTATTGGTTAACCAGATAACAAAATTGAATTTGCCACGTGTCGCTCCTATAGTCATCTTGATCTACACATCATTCTTCGATTTTTCAACTCTAAATAAATCCCAATACTACAGCTCGTACTCATATTCATACAAATTCACAATTGAAGAAGGCTTGTTGTCTACTTATGTTTTGCACGTTTAGTTTAGCATATTTGGCTTAAACTTTAGTCTTTAATTTTATATTTGGTTAGATTCGATTGCCTAATGATTTTATGGTCATTTAAAATTGATATTAACTTAATGGATATTCCTAATTGTTATTAGTTGAATGAACCTAAAATCAGCCCAAATGTTAAGCCTATCAAATATGGTTGGTTCGGTCTAAATAAAAAACCGACCGACTTTCTATCCGGTTAAAAACCGTCCATCTAATTACACTTGATTTTGGTTATGGTTTTAGAAATATTAAAACCAATGTTTTTGATTCGATTCGAATTTGAATGTTTTGGTTCGGTTAACCGACCATGGATAGCCCTACCCCTAGATCTCCTGACAATATGGTAATTGCAGCCAGAGAATATGGGCTGGGGACTCAGAGTTGGGCCGCTGATAAGATAGAAGCCCATGTTCCACTCATTTACAATTGTGTTAAACATACTCCATTTCTTTACCATGTTGGATGTTTGTCAAAATAAATAACTCCTTACGCAGATGTATTTATATTTAGAAAGACAGTCGTGTTACCTTCATACATTACATAATTACACCGTGCCCATTTGGTTTTGAGTCGGTTTAATTTAAAAAAAAATAATAATTGAAATTAAATCGATAAAATTCGTTCGATTTGTTATGAATCAAAATTTATGAAATCTTTGTATTTTAGACCATTTTGACTCATCAATTTTTGATATGATTTTCTTTGAGCTGATTTTGACTTATTATTTTTTGTTGACCCAATATTTTTGTTGCTAATTGATAAGGACCGATAATTTAAAATGTGTCGCGTGTCCAACTCGATCGGTTTTTTGTTCGTTTTGATTTTTATCAGTTCTTATTTTATAAACCAAAACTGAACCAATAGAGTCTCGATTTAATTTGATTTTGAACCAAACCATTTCAAATTGTTTAGTTCGATTACTTATCAGGTTAGTTTGGTCAGTTCAATTATTTTTTGGAACCCCTGTGCATAAAAGTTGTTCAATCCAAATATAAATATAAATGAAATAAATAGCACATTGTCATTTTGATGCCACCAAAACTTTATACTAATTTGAAGCATCATTTACATTTGAATCGAAACCTTAGCCCTCTAGTCTAGGAATTAAAATTGTTTCCATTCATTTTGTATCACTTTCTACACTTTGTCACCATTGGAGACACAAATTGATCTTTATCAAGGATGATCATGCTAAACTCATCTTTCATCTTCACGGTCGATGCCTTGAGGATAAACCTACAATCATGCAATATACATTATGTATCAAATTATGACCGAGTCATAGAATAAAGAGTGTGTGAAGATTCATCTTACCTGGCGTTTGTCTTCGTTGAAGCTAACGTTTCTGACCTTTAACTCTCCCCTACTTGTTGTTAGTTCATCTAATATCTCTGCATCACACATATCCAATCCACCAACTTCCTCACCTCCATCCACTTCCTGGTGAATTAACAAGTTTATTATAGATACATATAAACAGTGACGTTTCTGGTTGTTTCTAGTGTGTACCTTGGCAGAGAGACTATTAGAGAGGCGCGGGCCACCAGTGATTTCTTCGTATTCAGCAGCATCAAGTTCTCTCAAGTGCTGGGGCACAAACACTTTGGGAAGTATATGCTGCCTTATGCTGATGAGAATAAAGAAGGGCAAAGGAAACAGGATTCCAGCTATAGGGATCCATGTCACGCCGAAACAAATCAGGAAATATACTATTTGGAACAGCGTGAATATGGCTATGATTTTGAATGGCACAAACTCCACAAACGACGCATGAACTCCCTCCAAGACCCTGCAACACAAAGTCCAGAACCTTATATATATATACTATACATACTTGGCTTGACTTGACTTGAAAGTAAAAAAAGGGAAAGGAAACATTACTTGTATCGCCGTGTTGGTGCAATGAAGAGAAGGAGGATTCTCTCCCAGAATTGGTTCCCTGGAAGACTGTCAATGGCCATGTATGCAAAATAGCCCCACAGAACTGATGTCGGTATCATTTTGATTGCAGGCATAGCACAAACTGATAATGCCACTAGTAATGACTGTAACAGATTGCTCACCCTCTGCTCATTAACTCGTACAGGCAAGTAGGCGTCAATATGCTTCTCTGGCTCAAACGGCTTTTCACCATCTGAGTCACTTTTCATAACTGCATCCTTCAAGTCCGCCAGCTCTTTAACCACTGAAGCAGTCTGCAACGGAATATGTCAATTTGATCACTCTTTTATGCACTATAGAATCAGTTTACACTTCTTCAAACACATCAGAACTTCACATTCATGCCTATTTTGTCACCAAGTGTAAAGATAAGAATCGAAGCACATTTATGTAGTTACAACTTACAACAGCAAAAGAGAATTCTATTAGTTGTCAAGTGCAAGAAACAGACAAGATTGTTTCTTCAAGAAATCCACAGTGCATAGAGGGAAGACTTACTGCTGGATCACTGTCCATTTCTATGAAAACAGCTTGCATATTGCCATATATTTCAGAGTTACTAGCATTCTTTTTCATGCTTTCTTTGGCTGTCTTCACCATCTTCTTTCGAATCAACTACAGGTCATCGGCAAAAATAATTAAGCATCGCGTTCAATTTCATGCCAACAGTTAAAAACTAAAACTCCCCAGAAAATCCAGTACACCTACCTGTCTTTTGAGAACAGCCAAGCTCTTAGTGTGCATAGGTGACTGTGGCAGGACTCCATTCGATGGAGGCAACCCAATCAATCCACAAAGCAAAGTCTGAAACAGTTTTTAGCATGTAGAGAGCATTAGTTTCTCTATGCATTTCAAAGATGCATAGAAATATTATGTAGTGAGGAAAATATGAAATACACACCATAAAACCCAATAACAAGATGTCGTAGTGATATGCAGAAGGTTTCTTAAGATTGAATTCCTTTTGTTGTGCCAACTGTGAAGCAACACTATGGTCAAAGAAGTAAAGCCCTGCTATCATCACAGCAGGAATGGAGGCAGCAAAGATGTACGCTGGAGAGACCTTTCCCATATCCTGCGATTTAGGGAAGTCAAATACACATGTAGGGCCAGCACCAGATGCTCCAAATTTGTATGAACATAAGATCACAAGTAGTTTCTCTAAAATCAATATCCAGTAACTATAAGACAACACCAGTACCACTCCCAAGAGCTTCAAGCAGTGGAATTTACAACATCTGGTTACCTTGATTACTGTCCAATGGCCTAAAGATGCAGATTCCCAAGGGAGTGGACTATAGAGCCTCCTAGGGACTCCTTCTGGAACTTGGCTTGGTTTCTTGAATGATATTAAAGTCCATACTACTACCATCAAAGGAACACCATAGTCTGCAATGAAACTTCTCAACCACCCTGTACAAATATGATGCGGGATATTAGATTCCACATATTACCTATTATCACGGCGTTAAGGCTAATTCACTTGACATACCAGCACCATACCACCACGACCTTGCCTTTCTGCTCTTTAAAGCAGTACAGAGAAGGCCAATGGTGAATATAACTCCCAGTAAACCATTTGCATAAAGCCACTGAAACTGATACCTCTCTGCTGTTGGATCTTCAGCTTTGGGCATGCTGAATTCAGACACCATCCCCTATTATTCAAACATTTATCAAGTAAAGTATTACATTTACAATAGCCTATCGTTATTCAAATTATGGGCTGCTTTCCTGGACAAGCTTACCTTAATGGCTTCTTGCATAAATAGGACGGCAATCAACATGCCAAAGAGTTCACCAGCAACCCTTGTGAATCTTTTTATGATAACACAGGCATTGAATACTGCAATAAGAAATAAGAAGAGGGCAGTCCAGACACAAACCCTGCTCGTTGTTATCATAGTTAGTATCAAATTATAATGTAACCTGCAATTTCACAACAAAGGAGGTATATGTAGTTTACCATCCAGCCCAAGCCAAGAACAACTCATGCCCCAAATCCCCTCTTCCTTTTGCAAAGTTGTACAAGTAAATGTACATAATGACCGTTGGTTCTGCAACTCCTAGTATTAGAAGGGGTTGCCCACCAAGTATGGAATGTATGATACCACAAAGTGCAGTTGAAGCCAAAGTTTCCACTGTGCTCAAGCTTCCATCTATATAAGAGAAACAAGGGATAATGTCACTTAGCTACCTCTAGTGGCGTGATTATCATTTGAATACACCAAACTTAAAAAGTATTTTCTACAGCCCCTTAACTTATATTATTTCTCACAGTTGTTGATTCTGTTTTTGTAATCATTAACAGAAAAAATAACTGTGTATAAATACAATCAACCAATTACAATTTCAAATAGAATAGAATTTTTTTATCCCATGAATGTTCTCTCTCTCTATTGATCCTCTAAGAGCCGTCCGGTTTTGGCAATGGAACCCTAGTAATATGTTGTGAGGTGGACCAAAAGAGAACCAGATCTGGTATCCAAATGATTAAGACGATAGTTGTGAAGAGGAAATGGAAGGTGTATATGCAAAGATGAAGGCAGACTTTTTTTTGCTCTGGAAATTTGCAGTTTCCGGCCTGGAAACTTCAAAGATTAGAACTTTCCGGTGCCATCATTCAACTTCGGAATTTCATGTCCAAATCTTTAAAATGGTATAAAATCAATGTCAAATTAATTTAATTAGGTAAATAAATGCAAATAAACATTTGCCAAAATAATGCAAAAAATTAGAACATGTTTATAGAAGATGAGCATGAAAATGCACCAATTAATGCACATGTGCCAATTAATATCATCCCCAATTAATGCTTATTCTTTGAAAATGAAATAAGAAAATAATATGAATCTGCTTAATAGGAAAATAATACCCCAGTTTGCTCCCTTCCAAATTCTAAAGAAGAAAGAACAATCTATAATAGTTGATATTATACAAATGGTTATTTTCAACAAGATCTACATAGTCTTAAAAAGAAAAGTATTTGGCCCAAATGATTTTTTCAACAAATCCGAGGGTATATTTGGAAAAGTTTAAAAGTTTTTTTTATCAGCATAAAAGTTTGAAAGTTAAAAGGATGCATTCATTTGGAAATTTAAAACTTCAATAAGGGTATATTAGTTTCTTCTACAATAAATTAAAAGCTAGACCAAAAAGCTCATTTAAGTCCATTCATCTAAAGTTTGTAAGAAATATGTTTTCCCTTCATCTTCTTGATTTCCGAGGAGTAATAAAATAGCTCCAAATCTCCACGAGGATAGTAAGCAAATATGTTTATGACTCCAAAAGATAATGTTTTTCCTAATTCCCTCTCTCCCACGATCTAAGTAACCAAGTAGAAACAATACTGCGTGCAAATTCAAATCTCCATTAGTTGGTAACAATTGCTAACCTGTATCTCTGCTCAGTTGTTCCCCGAAAGCAATAACAGGAAGGGCCGAAGCAAAGAAGATATAAGTAGTCGGTGCCAATATCCTAATCATACATAAACAATAACAAGAGTGCAAAACTTTCAGGATTATGAACACCTTGAACAGAGGTATAATATACTATATAAAGTATAAGAAAAATTACCCTAGTCCCGAACGGATACCACCAGTCCAATCTTGCTTATAACATGATGCTCTTCCCCGGATATCACTTGCAATGCCCTTAAAAGGAGATTTCAAGTGCTCCATTTCTGATAAGAAATGTTCTACCTATCACCCAACATACATGAATTAGGAAGCGACCACTAATATATGCAGATGACAAGTTGAAGGAAACGGCGTGGACTACAATGTAAAATAAAATTCAAGTTAACAGAGCATAATCAAGAGATATAAAAAGGAAATTTAGATCTAAAGAGGTGAAAATGAATTGATAATGATTCATCACAAGCGTAATTCTGATTTTTCCTTCATCACAAACACTGAAAAGGAAAAAAAATGGATACGCCCAAAATTAAATGCACCAAAAACCACTCCCCTGCTTGACCACTGAGAGAAATTAAAATGCAACACGATTCTATTTCCATAAACAGATTCAGCAATTCCCGAGAAAATCAAATGCAGTGCATCGAGATTCTAGACTTAATTTTGATTTTGGTCTCCGTCAAAGAGAAAACTGATGGAGCAGTTGAATTCGGATTGACAATGCAGAAGCGAAGAGAGCGAGAATGAGAAGAGAAAAAAAGTGGCGGAGAGAGATTTACCAGTGAATCTCCGCCGAGTAGGGCTGCCGGAGAATCGGCAGTCCAATGCTTGAGAGAGTTTGTTGCAGGCACACAGCAACACAACGCCCTCCCTTTAAAAGAACGCGGGTCTATATGGACTCCAACTGGGTCCCACTTGGGTTTTACTTCTCTACGTGCAATACAACCTCATTAATGTTACACTCTCCTACGTCTCACCACTCACACCTTTACGTCTGTTGTTCCAAGGAAGGTTTACAGTTTCTACAAATCAGGTGGCGTCGCCGTCACCCATAGTACTAGCTGGATTTTTATTTTTATTTACATTAAATAATTATTATATATTGTTATATAAACTAGAAAACGTAACGTTAAAATGCATCTAACCATATTATTTCACACATTCATACCTTAATTATTTTTTCTCTTTCAGTACATAACTTGTATTTTCAGACATATTTAACATTAAGATGTCTTAAATACAATTTAGGGTACTAAAAATAGTAATAATTTAGGTACTAAAAAAGTAATAATAATTGAGCTAGTAAAGTATGAAATCGTTGTATTAAAATATTTTTTTCCGAACTTCAAAAAAAAAATATTTTTTCCCATAAAACTAATATTAAAAGATTTAAGATTTAAAAATATTTCAAAGTCCTTATTAAAATTCGTATTTCAAAGTCGTGTTTTATAATTCATAATTCAATAAGAAGTTTAAAGTTGTGACTCAATAATTTAGAGTTTTTACAGTAAATAAAAGTATACTTAAAACTTAAAGGCACCCAAATCTTTAAAGTGTTCACTCAAATTCTTCAAAGTCTTCTCCCTCTCCGTATTCTTTGAATTTACCTTCATTTTCATAATTCATCTATTTTTCATCTGAAACAAAATTTTCTTTTTAGTTTATGAGTTTCTACATTCTTTCTATCTCTACCTTCGATTTCAAAAAGTCAATCTCGTGCATTGGTGACTTCATCTGATAAAATAATGTCTACTATTTTTTCTACTTGTATTTTCTTTTTGTTCAAAATAATTGTCATTAAATTGAACATATTTCTTTACCGTGAATCTAAAATTAATAATATAAAAAATGAGTTAGATACAAATACATCAAGTAAATTATAATTGGAAACAAATACTTACCCCCTCAAAAGTGATTCAAGCTCTTTCACACCCGGATGAACTTGTTGTCAAAACAATCATTCTTTTAGCAACAAAATTGTAAACTTGGTACATGGTTATCACCTATATTCCACCAACAAGCTACAAAAACATATTAAACAATAAGGGATACACTCCAGTGCAAAACATATTGAACGTTCAAACTGTCCGAACCAATCTCAGGCGTTGGATCAGAGTAAATCTACGCGCGCGTTGTCCTAGTTACTTAAACTTTCTCATCAAATGCAATGTCTTGTGGTGTGCATAAATGTAAATATTGAAGTTTTTTGTCTTCTCAACTACTCCATTGAATTTTGATTGTATAAAAATTTCTTGTAGCATGACATATATGGTGAGTTGCACAAGCATACCAAAAAATTGTAGGCCTCTTCACTTTCAACAAATCCCTCGTCATCATGTTATTTGACGCATTGTCCATACCACTCGTACAACACAATTTAGATCAATTTCTTCAATACATTTATCCACATACTCAATAATATATTGGACGGTGTATGCAACTTTCGATACTTTCAAAGAGGATAGAAATGTGGTTCCTTTCGAACAACTAACACATAAATTCATGATATTTCTTTTTTTGTTATCACTCCGAGCATTGATCATGATAGAACAACCTTTTTCATTCAACTTCTTGTGTTCTCAATAACCCCTTAATTCTTTTCACCTCACCCTTCAACCATGGCCCAATTAATTTGTATAATGTTGGTGATTTGTAACTTGGGTCAAATTGTCTAACCGCTTTGATCATCCTCTTGAAGTTATATTGCTCAATGACATTGAAAGTAATGACGATTCATATATCCATCTATCCACATATTGATCCAATTTGAGTGATATTTCCTTGTAAATGACATTATCTACATTTTTATTTTGGGCAGGAGTCTTGTTTGGATTATTCTTTGATGCATGACGATTCACAGGCCCAAAGATACATTTGCTTCTGCCTTTTTATCTCGGATGGTCCATCATCTTCCTCTTCCATTTCTATTTCATTTTTGTAGATATTAACTTATGCCCTCACCTCTTTTTCTGGTTGAAACATTTGGTTCCTCTTTTTTTTGCGCATTTTTGTAGCTTTCAATCATTTTTCTTTGTAGAGAAGGTGATGATGGGTTGAGGGAAAAAGCACAAAAATAAAGTTTAGTGAGAAGCTTATGAGATTTTTTGATTTAAAAATAAATAGATATTTTAATTAGTATGACCTGAATTGGCCCAATTCGCCCGCCTCGACCAGAATCTCCCATCTGCCTGCCTAGTCCGCCCAGGGCCACAACCCACCACGACTGATCAAAATTGGGTCGACTTTGTCCATTTCGGCGCCCAGTCAACACCCAGGCAGCCGCTTGTGTCGATATTTATAACAATGCAAATGCTACTTTTAGTAATTAGTTCAGAATTAGAGATACTTGAATGACTACGTGTGATGTGGGTGTTAAGTGATGTAATATGCCAAAATTACGAGGGTAAAATCCAAGTTCTACGATGCGACATACGTGAATCGATCTAATAAATAGTAAATGCTAATCATACATTTATTTTAGCAGTTTATGTAAAATAGAATATGAAATCGATGGTTTCTAGTTTTACTTTATACTATCCTTAGGCCAAATCTATTTGAGGATGGGAATGTGACTTCTTTTCCCAACTTTCAATAGCATAACAAAAATACTTGCATCTTTGACCATAAAAACATTTTACACTCTTATATAAAACAGGTAAAATCATATTTTATTCTTCTTAAAATAAATAACTTTTTTAAAGAATATTAAAATTGTTTTAATGTTTTTACTTTAGCAATTAGCTGTTATAACTAATACGTGGTTGAGTTAACTTATTTTATGAATTAGTAAAAGAATAACCCATCAAAAATTATACATTCATTTTGTATAATTTCGAGAGATTGTTAAGTTCAGAATATCATCTATCCACACGAGTGTAACGATAATGAATTATATTTTTAATTAATGTTACTTTTTTTCACCTCAAAATAAATATTTTATATGATTATTTATCAAAAATGAATATTTAATTCTTATTGTTTGACTTCCTGTCATTTGCTTGTGTTTCCAAAAGAAGTATGCAATAGCAGCTGTGTTTTGTAGGTGCAAATATAACCATAACAAGTGAAAATAAAAGTAATAACCCATTTTCCAAAATCAGTCTATCATTGCTTTCACACAAAATTAAAATTTTCCTATTAAGTTGTCATATACCTAATTACAAATTAAAAGCAAATATACTAAAGATAGAGATCTTCGAATTCGAGTCAGAACAAATAGAATCATGTATCCAAAATAGAGGTGGTCTTTTTTCATTTTCCTCAATTAAACAAAGAAATCACTATTTGTTTCTTAAATTTGTTCCGTCATTTACTATTGAGGGAAAAATTGAATTGCAATCTGTTTTTCCTTATAAACTAGTTTAATCATGTCCCATGTAATGGAAAGGTTGAGTCATATTTTAGTATGCGATCTAAAAGAAATAAACCAAAAATGATCAATTGCATTTTTTGTTTGAGATACTCAACTCACAATGCACTCATTGCACTGGACTGATCCGTAAGTACCACTCCATATTAACGTTTGCACTCGCAAAATTAAATTTCTAAGATATGTTTTATGAGAAATTGGGGGTTTATTTGTATATTTATAATTAATTTTCAATTTTTAGGTCTCATTTTTAATTAAATTTCCTTTTCATCATTAAATTAGGATAATTGAATAGAAAATAGTTGGCGGGTAGGTGTAAATTACACTATGGGAGCCACTCCAACTCGGTCTTAAGAGCAACTCCAATCAAGGTCCATAAATAATCACTTCAAAATTTTTTTTTAATATTTTACTAATAAATTAATTGCACATATATTATTTTATTGATTTAGTATAATTATAACTATTAATAAATTGTTACTATAAATAAACTATTTTAAAATTGTTTTTTTGAAGGTAAGACGAATTTTATTTATTAAATAACAACTAACCCGGCATAGCCGGACAGCTGAAGCTACAGTTGGTGGGACAGACCCCTCACCATAATCCCAGCTACTGTTAGCTAAAGCAAACTTGGTCAATTCGTGAGCCACTTTATTACAGGTACGACGTGCAAAATTTAAAAAGAAATGTAACCCTGGAATAGAAAGAAAGCATCTGCAGTCACCGATTATTCCCCCGAACATGTTCTTTCCTTGTTTCCCTTGCCTGACCTAGTCCACCACTCTGAGGCAATCTGATTCAAACACCACTTCAGTCCAATTCTTTTCTTTTGCCCATGATAAACCTTCTCTGACACCCACGGCCTCCACCTCTTCGTGAAAGTGTTTATATTGATGAATAATTGATGATGAATTACAATAGGAGGTTCCTTTATACAGGGAACAATAGAATACAATAAGGAAATATAATATTAACCCTAATATGACAATAGGTAATATATAATATAAGTAATATATAATA
>JAYMTP010002877.1:0-18414 GCA_036897365.1 Geranium brycei
CTCCACCAGCAGCTCCGCCGCCCAGTTCCCGCCGGAAAAGTCAAACCCCAAGACACCGCCCGCCGGAGAGAACCCGAACTGCCCCGAAGCGCCGCCGGGGTGGTGGTACGTGGAGGACGACGTCGGGGTCGTCGTCCCGGTGGGAGGGTAGTTTGGTAATTGCGCATGTTGGACGTGTTGTTCCTGGTGGTGGCTGTAGGGTTGGTAGAGGTGCTCTTCGTGGTGGTGGGGCGGCGGGGGTTGGGGCTTGGAGGAGGAGGAAGAGAAGTCTTCTTCATCCATGAAAAAGTTGAAGCATTCTTCGTCTGGGACGACGGCGGCGACGTGGCCGGAGGGGTAGAGGTGGTAATTGTGGGAGTTGCCGGAGTTGGTGGTGGTGGTGGTGGTGGAGGAGTTGAAGGATTGTTGATCAGGAGCTTGGAGAGAGACCAACCTAAACAAAGTATCCATCTAATACATTAATATCTCAAAAGCTTAAAAAGAGAGAGAGACCCACATCAACAACAACACCAACTCATGTATATTTTGATTCCTTTGTAGAGGGGTTGTTGTGTGTGCTTGAAGGCAAGGCTTTGGGGAAAAAGAGAGGGGAATATGGGAGAGGGTGTTGTGGGTTGGTATATAGACACACTATGATAAATGATTAAAGCAAAAACATAAGATCTTGGATATGATGTATATATAATCTAATATAGGGTTGATCAAATTCAACACTAATCACTATGTTGGTGGTGGTGCCTCATGTTATGGGGTGAGCCTCTCTGACAACAAAAGTGAAAAAGGAGGGAGCAAGTGGTGGAGATCAATGTATTATATCACACTATATTATATAGTGTGTGTAGAGTATTTATAGTCTTCTTTGAATTGTTTTTAATTAATAACAACTCAAGTGTGATTTATGGTTTTTTTGTAAGGTTGTGATTTTTATGTGACGAAATGTTAATCTATGTGAGTTTTTTTGATAATATTATAAATCATTAGTGTAAAGTGTAACGTTAAATAGACTCGAACTCAATGGGATATTGACACTTGTAGATGTTGGATTAGAAACCCTAATATAATAGAACTACGAGCTTGAAAAATGCAAGTTGAAGAAACTCTGATACTCAAGAATGTTAGTATGTGTGGGTGTAAGTCGAAATAACTCAATTGTGATGTAATGTATGCTTGTAGACGTGTATGTTGGAGAAATTATGACACGATATTTCTTATTGGTCTAATACGTGTATCGACACATGAATGTAGATCGATGAAAATCTCTAACACGATAAGATATTGATTAATTCACTCTTAAGTATTCATTTATAAAGTCAAATTGATAGACAGAGATGTGCGAAAAATTAACAAATTTACCCAGAAACTCAATCTAAGGAGACGCAAGAAGAATTAACAAATTCACCTAGAAACTCAAACTTATAGGCAGAGGCACACAGAGAATTTCAAGTTGATAGGCAGAGACACATGAAAATTTTCAAACTGATAGACAGTGACACACAAAGAATTAACATATTCACCCAGAAATTCAAACGGATAGACAGAGAAATGCGAAGAATTAACAACTTCACCCTAAAACTAAAACTGATAGATGGAGATGAATGAATAATCAACTAATTCACATAAAAACTCAAACCGATAGGTGAAGACACATGAATAATCAATATATTATTTCAAAAAACAACACAAATAAATAAATCATTTTCCCCAAAATACAAACTAATAAGTAAAAGCACATGAATAATTAATTCATCCAAAAACACAAATTGATAGGCAAAAATACACAAATAATCAAATAATTCACCCATAAACTCAAACTGATGGGTAAAAACACACGAACAATTAACTAATTTACCCAAAAACTTAAACCGATGCGCAAAAACGTACGAAAAGAGGAGAGAGAAAGCATGAGAGAGAGAGAATGATGATGATGGAGTTGGGTACTTAGTGGGATTTAGCTTTTGAGTGGGAGCAGGCGTGCCAAGCCAAATGGGTTTATTATATTTTTGGTGTTTTTGAGAGTGAGAGAGAGAGAGAAATAGGCATGGTTTCTTAGGAGAAGAAAAGCTGGCCGAGCGTGCATGATGAAGATGATGATGATGAATACACATTACACACACACACCATTATTTAACATGAAAAGCCAACACTCATTCCCTTAACAATCTCTGCACCATCTCTCTTCCACCTTTGCTTTTTTCCCACCCTTTTCCATACAATTTAATTTCTTTGCACCAAAAACCCATAACCCTAATTCTTAATTCCCTCCTCCCCAATTCCCATGCCTTTGCTTTATTCTCTTTCCCCTTTTCTTTTTCTCAATTCCCAATCACATTCTCCTTCTAATAGTCCAACATGATGATGGGTTTTGTAGCCAAAGCTATAGCTGCAAAAACACCACCCACTCCATTCATGATTCATCATTCAAACACACCCCCAACATCAACAACAACATCCATATGCTATTCATAGGTCATTTCTTTAGACATGTAGATGCATGTGTGTGTGTGTTTGTGTGTGTATGTCCCTCCTCTTGCAGCTTTATTGTATCACTCTTGTTGAGCTCCTCAATGTCACAAAACCCTCTTGTTACCATCATTCCTTTCCTTAATCATCTCATTTTCTTGTCTTTATTCGGGCGAGGTCGTATTTTAAAAACAACTTCATTCTCGTGAATTCGAACACGTGACCCCTCGTTTTCGTTCAAATTTATGTACAGTTTATCGTTTTATATTTGAACAAAATTTTAGTAAGAACATTTCCAACATGAAATATTATTTTAAAGTTGGTTTAACACTACAATAATATTATTTAAAATGCATTTTTTAAAAATTTTAACCAGTTTAATTCAAAAATTATTTACTATAAAAGTCATTCTTAATATTTTAATAAGAAATGAACCAAACTAATCAAAAGAATCTCATGATTCCCGAGGGGACACCGCAGCGGTTTGAGCCTCACATTATTAGTGGAGAGGTCTGAGTTTTGAACCCCATTGTAATCATCTCATCATTATCTCTTTAGCTAATATGATTACCCATTTTTGGGAGTCTAATTTGTTTCTTATGCTCAATTGGGGTTATGCAAGTTTTTTGAGGCTTGTGAGGGGAAAATATTCCCCAAAGTACACACATCCAAGAGACATGGAATTTAATTGGAAACACCAACATGGGTTGGTTCATCAATTCCCAATAAAATGGCTTCACAAAAAATATTCATTTATAAAGAAGAATAAAAATAAATTAAAAATCATTAAATCTTGAATCATTTTGAGAGTGATGTTAATGGAATAGCTAACCATTGATGTAGGACAAAGACTTCCAAGGCCTGAGAGTTATATGTGGGACATTTTAAAGGATTTGTAGGGCCATAATGATGCTCCTTAACCTTACATTTAGCCTAATTTAATTGTTCTATGTTAATATATTACATTAAATGTCACCACCTCAACCATCACACTTTCCATCTTTTTGGCCAATAGATTGGGATGAAAATGGCATCTTTGTTTTGCTTATGACAGACATGCTTTTCTTGAAAGCATGTTTATTTTTATTTTTCATGGACTCCCAAATCATATGTTAAATAAATTAATATGTAATGGTATACTTTTAAAATTTTAATTTGTATACATCACAAACAAAATAATATTTATGTCGTTTTGATGACATGGCAAGTGGCCGGCAAGTAGTTGTTTTTGTGACATTTCATTACAACTAATTTCTTTGATTATAGTAAGATGTCTTTGTTGATGATGTTGGAGAGACCCTACTTGTCTTTTTAGGCTAAATCGAGAGTCGTTGGACCAAAAATGTTAGGGTCACTCGGATTCATTGATTAATTGCTTGGATATATCGATTATACTTTATAAACAATTAAAATTCTAGAAGGACAGACAAATATGATTTGTGTGTCACAACATTATCAACTCGAGAAATATTTATACTTCTATTTCTATTAAAATATTTTTCATAAATAGACATTCTTGTATGAAAAATGAGATCATTTATTTATTTTTATTATATAATTATCTTGTTTTAAAAAAGTCGAACGAAACATAGAAAATAAGTGTGTTGACACTGCTTATAAGAAATTGTGCATATTTTTTAGAGTATGATATTATTTTATAGTATTCGATTTTTAACGAGTGATTAAAGATTAATGCTTAGGAAATAAAATTAATTATTGATAAATTTTGATAAAACACAACATGTGAAGCTGAGAGTTATGAGTGACCTAATTAAAGATGGTTCTAATCAAATTGACAACAATTTGGGATAAATGGTCTTAATGTTGTTATTGTCATTGCCTGCGTCATCATCATGACATGCTTACGTATGTTTGCTACGAAAAAAGTAGTAAAATATGATTAAATTTTCTTATACTATTTCAATTTGTGTCAAATCTTACCATCCCCACTTGTGATTGGGAATTGAAAATATATAAATCAACTAATTAATTTAAATAATAAATTTGAGTTTCCACATATATATATATATACGATTTTACGTGAATATGAGATTAATATGGTCTTAGATAATAAAAACGATAATTTACATTCATGACTCTAATATATTACCTGACATGAGCTGGAGTCTCGAGAATTCACATTCAGGACTCTAATACATTACCCGACTAGGGACAGAGTTCGAGAGCTCATGTCCATACTTTGATATATTACTTGACCTATGCCGAAGTTCGAGAATTCACGTTCAAGACTCTGATATGTTACCCGACCTTGTATGTTACTCTCATATATGTGGACAATATTGTCCCTATAAAAACATTTAAACAGACCTTCAAGAGGGCATTCTCGAAACACCCTTGGAAATTTGTGGAACAAAATAAGTAAAGCTCAAGCAAATTGTTGATATAGTGGTCACTGCAAAAAGGTTAGGGCACGATATATGAGTTCTGGTCCTGACTTTGTTTGACTCTGAGAATGGACAAGGACAACAACACAGACCATTTTCGAAACTTAGGACCACAAACCCAATGAATGTGTTTGTGTTGTATACAGAAAAGCCCGTCTCATTATGATCATTGCCTTGTCTCTTGTTTCATCTACCACAAGCAATGTAAAGGGCTTGTTCGGTTAACCCACTCAACCACTATGTATTGACATGCATGAAAGTTCAAGAATTCCACGGGGATTCAATTTTTCCGACCCGGCGAAATTGGGTACGAATGATAAATTTTCGAGTTTATTAAAAATATGGTATTCTCAATCGATTGATAGGGGATGAGAGTCGATATATCTGTTATTTGTCGTCTTATAGAAAAGCAAAATATTCTGAATGCGAAATTCAGAATCCCCAATCTGATCGAGTAGGGGATATGGACCACTGAACTAAAATGACACATGTTGCGATTCTTAGGGTTGGGATAGAAATCACTAAATACGCTTTGAACCCGTTCAATTGTCATCCCAATGGAGAGTCAAAACACTCTTAATTAACCCAACAAATATATGGCATTCCCGATCTCAGAGCAAGGGACGGGTATCAATGAATCAACACCGATCCCACCTCGTTTCTATCCATATCGGGAATACCGGGTCCATGCCGAGTTCTAGATATTATACATCTTTATAGGATGGAAACAAGGAAGGTATGCAACAAATTTATCTACCTCCTTCACCTACCCTGTCGGATCGGGGATACCTGAAATTGCCAGATTCAAATATTTTTTATCATCCCTATCCAAGCGAGCATTCGGAATAATGTCCAGAGAAATAGAAATCGCCCCTGAGCTCGATTCGTTCAATATTCAGCTCGGCCCATTTTCAGGTTTCCAGCTATTTCTATTTCCCATTCAGCCCATGATGCCACGTTCCGGACCAAGCCCAAACAACAACAAAAACCACACAAAAGTCCAGACCAAGCCCAAATAAAGAAACAAAAATCCCAATACGACGCCGTTTCAAGACCTTCCTCCACCAAAAACCCCCAAATCCTTCATAAACCCTAGCTCCGCTCGTCGGAGACGAAGAAGAACAAAACCAGACCCAGATCGAGATCGAGACCCAGATCCGAGAAATGAAGCACAACCCTCGAGTCACGAGCTCGCGCCGAAAGAACCGCAAGGCCCACTTCACCGCGCGGTCGAGCGTCCGTCGCATAAGGGACGGGCCAATGCTGATAAGGACAAGGGGACCAAGTTCAGTGCCGAGGAGGTTATGCAGAATGTGGATTGATTGACTGTGAGTGGGTTTTTTGGGTTTTGATGACTGGTGGGTATTGTTAATTTTGGTGGGTTCTTGTCATTTACACTTAATTGAGCTAAAGTATAGTTTTGTTAGTTGTTTTTATAGAATTCGATAATGTGGTTGATGTGTGTTCTTTGAAATGTTCATTGGTTATGCTTGCTGTTTTGTGAAATAGTTGATTGTTTTTATAATATCTGATTATTGTAACATTATGCGCAATGCTGATTGAATGTGAGTGAGTTTTGGGGTTTTGATGCTTAATGGGTCTTGTTCATTTTGGTGGATTCTTGTCATTTACACTTCATTAAGCAAAAAGTGTTGTTTTTGTTGGTTGTTTTTATAGTACCTGATAATGTGGTTGATGGGTGTTCTTTGAAATGCTAATTTGTTATGCTTGTTGTGATTTTTTTGTGATAATGTGGTTGCTTGCCTGCTTGGTGTTCTGTGAAATAGCTGATTGTTTTTATAATCTCTGATTATTGTAACATTATGCACCATGTTGATTGAATGTGAGTAAGTTTTTGGATTTTGATGCTTAATGGGTCTTGTTAATTTTGGTGGATTCTTGTCATTTGCACTTAATTAAGTGAAAAGTATCGTTTTTGTTAGTTGTTTTTATGTTTTCTGATAATGTGGTTGATGGGTTTTCTGTAAAGTGTTTATTTGGTTTTGCTTGTTGTGATTATGGAGCTCTTATAAGTGAACGAGGACTTTAGTGTTAATCATTGATCAACCTATTTTTGGATTTTGATGCTTAATGGGTCTTGTTATTTTTGTTGGATTTTTGACATTTACATTTAATTGAGCAAAAAGTATCGATTTTTGTTGGTTGTTTTTATAGTAAATGGTAATGTGGTTGATGGGTGTTCTTTGAAATGTTTATTGTGATAATGTGGTTGCTTGGTGTTCTGTGAAATATTTGATTGTTTTTATGATATATCTGATTATGTGGTTGATGGGTGTTATGTGAAATGTTTATTGGTTTTACATGTTGTGATTATGGAGCTTTTATAAGGGATTAGTGTTAATCATTGATCTGGGAGAATTTGATTTTGCGTTTCTGCTCGTCAGATTATATGCATATGCACATTTGTTGATTTTTTTTCGTGGTATGTATTGTATAATGGCATTGTAATTAGGGGTGCATGTCAGACGTATCGAGTCTCTATTTGGCAGGGCTCGGCTCGACTTGTGAAATAAGTGTTTGGCTCGAGCTCGAACGAGCGTATGCAATTAAACTAGAGTTTGGCTTGAAAAAAAATAGGTCAGTTTGTGAAATAAAAAAAATAAAAATATATAATTTATTAAATACTAAACGAGTTAGTTTGAGATTCGATCTATTCAATTTAATTTTAAATATTTAATATTTTAAAATATATATTAATTAATTAATATTAAACGAGCTGGCTCACAAGTTTATTTATTTACTTGTGTTAAGAAATAATTATCAAAATTTTGGTTAGTGTGATAATTTCTACAATAATATATTATTAACATAATTATGTGCTTGTGTTTGTTTTCCAAAATTTTCTCTGGATAATTATTCATTTTTAATATTTAATTTATTTTGGAAACTAGATTAAATATAGAAAAGAAGAAATTACATGTTACTACTTAATAATAAGTATGATTATTGTCATTGTTTTTAACAAATTTATTATGTCATGAATAAAAAGGTCACGGTTTACGTATACAAGTGCACAATGTGAATCGTGGTACAAATAAATTTGAGTTTTAATCTATAAATATGAGTTTATTTAAAAATAATAAAACAGATGATAAGTTCATCGGCTGTGGCTTGGAGCTTATAACAGCCCAATCGTATCTAAGAGATAAATAGAAACTATTGTTTTAATTTGTCTGTTTCGTCAAATAGGAAACAGACAGATACTGTGTAATTTGAATTATGGCGCGAAGTGTGTCCATGGGCTAGCCGTTATTGAGTCATCATTTGACCTAGCTCAACCTTAAAAACTATGGACCCAAAACCTGCAATATTGTAATTAAAAGGCACTATTTGAAAATTTAAATCATACATATGAGTTATGTAGTCTTTTTAACATTAAAATTTAATATAAATTAATAGAATTACGGCGACAATTTTTTTAAATAAGGTTATATCTAAAGAAAGAGACTTAAAGATCTGGTTGTAGTTAAGTGCAAGACGTTTTATTCTATGTATAGCAGTGTGACGTTTTCCCTTGTATTTTACAAATATTTATCACTCAGAAATATCGTGTGAAAAAGGAGAGTACTTCGGCCGAAGAATCTCTTTTATTGAAATCGTAATCAACATACAAGCAAGTCACTCTGATTACATTAGAGCAACTCAGTTAAGAAATTGTTTAACGAAACGAATAAATACGAGCCCGCTTCTGAGAGCTTTCACCAGAACCTCCGACTCTACCTCTAAGAGAATTTACTCGACCGTGCAGGCCCAACTGAAGGTCTCACGAGTGCACATGACTTTTGCAACCATTAGGGTCACTGTACCCTCTCGATGCTTCTCCCCCGTAGAGCTTGCTTCATCGGGATGAAACTTATAAATGTTTGTTAAATCGTTAGATTAAAACTAACGAGCCCGTTATCTCGATTCGAATTTTGTGAATGAATAACGCGTGTTTATCGAAAAAGTCAATAAAATCAAAACATAATTATTGCATACCATTTTTTGTTTACAGAGAACATGACAAATATTTAAAGAATTATTTTATCAGTCGTTTATTTTTTTCGAACTAATGATCAAATTTCGAGTGACTCAAAGAGGACGTCTCAACAGTTGAGCATGTCATTATTTGTGATAAGGTCAAATATTTGATTATGCTAGAAGGATGAAGAGAGTTTTATGGATAGATAAATTTGATGTAATTTAAAAATTATGATCGAATTCCGAGTCATGAGAATAATTTAACTTCAAAAATAGATGAAATGTCAAGTAACTTTTAACTGCAATTCAATGCAATGATCATTTAGAGGAATAGAAGATTGGGGAAAAAACATGTAATCAAAATGTGCCTTTAGAGGTAACTTCTAGTTCACTCTTTGTCAACCAAAAACAATACATTATGGCCCACTTTACTTCAATATGTAGATTGTGTTGAGACTTGAGAGTGAGGATCTATTCATGTAATTATTTATATTGTAAATAGTGTACTTTTTATCTTGAGAATGATTGAGTTGCATAAATTTATATTGAGTACATTTGTATTATTTAGTTGTCTTTTATCTACATTCATGTTGGTTCAAATTAGCGGGTGGAGATCAAAATTGTTGTTTAAGGGGTGAAAAAATCCACATCTTTTAATTGTGATATTTTTACTTAATCTAACCTATGTAGAAATAGTAGGAAGGTGGGTTTGACCGAATTTAGTAATCCTCATCTTCTATCATGTCGAATCAGGAATATCAGGTCTCTGTCAAATAGAACTGCCCAAAAATAATCAAATCGATCTGAACCGATTCAAACCAACCCAAAAAATAATCGAACCGAATAGAACCGACTTGATTTGGTTTCAAACCGAATTGAACTCTATCAATTCGTTTTTTATTTATAAAATGGGAACCGACAAAAAATCGAACGATCATAAACCGATCAATTTGGACACATAGCTCATTTTAAATCATCGATCTTTATTAATTGGGTCTAAAAATATTGGTTCAAAAATAAATAAATCCAAGGCCCGTCAAAAATATGAAAATTTCACAAAAATTAGTTCAAAGAAGATCGAATCGATAACCAATAAGTCGAATAACAAGTCAAAAATGTTTAAAATCTGCAAAAATTCATGAAATCTGATTCATAAAAAATTGAATCAAACAAAACCAAAAAACATGTTCAAATCCAATATGAATTAAATTCCATCAATTCATTTCATTTTTATTTTCTCTAAATTGACCGGTTCGACTACTAACCAAACCGTAAACAACCCTACTGCCAAGGTTGAGTTTGATGAGAAATCAGAGGATTCTCCCCCATTCCCTTTCTCAAGTCAACTTGCACTTCACATTCCAAAAAGCACCCAATCCATAAACTTTAGCATCCTATTTTATTTATTTACTTTACATAGATGGCCACTAAAAATTAGTTGGTCTCTAGTGCAAGTGTTGGACAGACCAGAACTCAAATGCTTGGTACTATGCCAGACTGGAGTCTCTTGACCCTCATGTGGAGAGCCTCTGACTGACAGCAAATGGCCTTGGATCCCAATGCCCATGTCCTCAAAAGGGCCTAAACTAGGGTTTTCCAAATCCATCATCATCATTCTTTGGTCCTACTTCTTCAATGTCACAAGCTCAGTGCCGTAAAAACTACTGTAAGCTAGTTAGTTGGGATGGTATTTTAGAGACTAGTCAGAAAATAAATCGTATTAATTAAAGAATTAATCAAACAATTTAGAGATTTTTACAACATTGCACAAACTCATATCTCAAAATTCTTGCCCTAATCACTCTAACGTTACCATCATTTGTGATCACAATGAATACAGTAATCTTTATCTTCATTCTGGTTAGATCCAGGATACATAACCTCCGTCAAGTTTATCGTATTTTGCCTCTTTAAAATACGACACTGGAACGAGTTTGGACGGATTTAATAATCTCATCCCCTACCACCGAGTCGAGAATACCATATCTTGTCAGATTCAGAGATTTTTTGTTACTCCAAATAATATATCCTCATTTTACACATGAGGCCACAAATAGTCCAAACAAATCTAATCACATTCATCTATTCAAAATACTCTTTCCTATGCCCCAAAATGCAACACATTGTATAAAAACTCAAAACCATGAAAATAGTCCCAATAAAAAGATAGGGTTCAAACACATTAAACAACAAACATTCCTCACCTGCCAAGAAAATGAGAGATAAATTACAACAAAATGAAGTGACTAAGCAAAAACACTTCAAACACCAAAAAAACAGTACTCAATGTCTTCTTCTGGTTCTGCTGCAATTTTCTTCCCTCTCAACTCTCTCTTCCAATGGCCTTTTGGACTCTTTTATTCACTATTCACTTGGAAAATACAACAAACCCTAAAATCCTCAGTCAAAACCCATTACAGATCAAGACATGGAATGGGAATATACATATACATAGTATGTATGTGTATGTAACACTCATCTTACCTCTATATTGATCCAAAAACCTTATTGCAGCAAGAACCCATTTCAAGTAATGAGAAAAGCCAAGAACTTGCAAACCTCTTGGCTCGAGCCGTTGATGTATAATAAACTATAGCCTGCGAATTTTCTTTATCGGGCAATTTTGATCGGTGTCACTGAATGCGAGTCTTCTCCTTGTCCCGGAACCAGAATGAGACGCGGGAGATGGGTTTTTCTGTTGATCAGCCGAGGATGAAGCAATGCTCGGTGAGATCACTGACTTGGGCGTCTTAATTTTTCTGGTCGCAGACTCTTGCATTAAGTTGTAACAAGAAAATATATGCTCCTGGTGGATCCAAACATGACAGGTTAAAAATATTAACATGTGATTAAGAAAGTGGTTTGTGAGTGATTTGAGACTCACATTCTCAAGAGACCCACAAGATAAGATTGTGCTCATCTTTAGATCAATTTTGCTTCTTGTTAATTGATTATCAGATGCTGCTAGTACAGCTGCAGCAGCTATGATCGATGGTCGGTGATCCATCAAATTAACCTCTGCAGCAAAAATGAATCAAATCAATCACAATGTGATTTCTTTAACTCTTTAACGCTCATTTTCACATGCAGATGCTAATACATTTTCAATGTGAGAAATATTATAACTCTAATCTGTCATTAGCAATGCGCATATTGGTTAATTACTTAATTGATCATCAGCTGCTGCTAATCCATCAGCAACAGCTATGATCGATGGCCAGTGATGCATCAAATTGACCTCCGCAGCAAAAACAAATGTAATCAAATCGATCCCAGTGTGATTAATTCTAACGCCAATTCTCACGTGCAGACCTGACTGAGATACTATAACACTAATTCACAACCCTAATCTGTCATTAGCAATGCACACATTAGTTAACTCTAAAATTCGATTAAATGATTGACGGTCGATGATCCATCAAGCTAACCCATCCAGCAAAACTGAATCACAATGTGATCCCTTCAACTCTCAACACTCACTCTCACATGCAGAACAGACCGAAACAATCCATTCCTCAGGATGTTCATACATTTTCAACGTGAGATGCTATAACACTAATTCACAACCCTAATCAGTCATTAGCAATGCACACATTTGTTAACTCTAGAATTCAATTAAATGACATCGATGATCCATCAAACTAACCTATGCAGCAAAAATGAATCACAAATGTCATCTCTTCAACTCTTTAACACTCACTCTCACACGCAGACCATACCGAGACAAACCATTCCTCGTCATGTTAATACATTTTCAACACGAGATGTTATATTGCTAATTCACAACCATAAACCATCATTAGGAATGCACACATTACTCAACTCTAAAATTCGACTAAAGATCGACAGTCGATGATCCGTCAAACTAAATCTCTGCGGCAAAAATGAATCACAATCTGATCTCTTCAACTCTTAACACTCACTCCCACATGCAGACCAGACCAAGACAATCCTTTCCTCGTCGTGTTAACACATTTTCAACGTGAGAATGTGAGATGCCATAGCACTAATTCACAACCCTAATCCATCATTAACAATGCACACATTAGTTTAACTCTAAAATTCGATTAAATGATCAACGGTCGATGATCCATCAAACTAACCCACGCACCAAAAATGAATAATACATTTTCAGCATGAGATGCTATAACACTAATTCACAATCATAATCCGTCATTAGCAATGCACACATTGGCTAATCACTTAATCAACTAATCAGTAATTACTCAACTAATCATTGAATTACCTTTTGTCAAGTCCACCATTAGTTCAACAGCTCTAGAGGCCAAATCACTGGATCTAGAAGAAAGCCTCGAAGAAGACGATGGATCGTCATCAACAACACGGAACTTGCCAATGAAGTAGTGAAGATAAGCAAAAGGAGTGATTAAACCCAATCTCCACTCCAATGTGGTGAGAACCATAAGCTCCATTCTCTGAACAACCTTGCCCTCAAAATCAAAACCCTCCACCGCCGCGAACTCCGACAGCGCCGGGACCCTCCACTCCTCCATCTTCGCCGCCAGCGACAAGCAAGCCACCGACAACAACCTCACCGCCCAGCTCTTCCCCTCCTGCAACAACAGATTCACATATCACCAAAAACCCAGAAAAAACCCAGATCGATTCTACAATCTAAACCGATGATTCGTTCGGTTCATTACATCGATGGATCGATTAGAGAGAAACCCATCAAGGTAAGCGATTGCCAGAAACGCCGTTCGGAGCCGGAACCCGAGAATCGACCTCGTCTGAATCAAAACCACCAAACCAACAGCACAAATGTATTAAGATCGATCAAAATCGGAACAATTAGAGATGAAATCAACTAACTAAGAGAACCCTACATTGAAGATCCAGTCAACGGCGTCGAATCGGGCGCTTTTGAGCCATCCGGAGCGAGACCCACCTCCGGCGACGGAGCGATTCTCCGATCCGAACCTCTCCGCCTCTCTCCGGACCAAATCCGCCACGAACTCGTCGTCGTCTTCGGAACCCAAATCCGGGTTCGACTCAAAACAACCCCTATCATCACCATCTTCTCCGCAGAAAAGGTCGGACACAGAGTCATCGTCGTCCTCCATAGCTCAGCTTCTCCGTCTCCTTCCTCGAGCCGACCATTCACGAATCTGACCCGCAGAACAAGCTAAGACATGGGTTTTTTGTGGGTTTTTTTGAATCGATCGCTGATCTGAATCGGGTTTTGAATCGGCGGAGACGAGATCGAGAAAATCTAGTGGAGGGATAGAGGCGAATCTGGTGCTGTGGAGTGAGTAGGCGATGACCCCAGCGGTTTTGGTACCGCCAAAAGAAGTGCAAGCGGGTTTTTTTCGCGGGTACTTTATATATTCGCGGGAAGGATTTATGATACGACGTCGTATTGGTGACCGAAGTTAAGGTTAATTTTTTCGGAGAATAGTCTCCTTATTTAATGGGTAAATTGTCAATAAATGAAACTTCTAGTTTTGTAAAATGTGGCTATGAATTTATTGATTTTTTTGCAAATGTGTATATTTATTAAAAATAAAGAAAATTTATTTATTTATTTTCAACTCGAATTATATGATTTTTTTATTTTCTATACGTTATTTACAATTGCACATGTTTCTACAAAAAAAAAGATAAATTCACGACTAGTTTTTGTCAAAATGAAAGTCCACGGCCAGTTTTTACAAATTTAGAATATTTCATAGCAACTTTTTACAATTTACTCATATTTATTATATACAGGTTTAACGTTTAATATATTCATTTAGTATTTTAATTATTAAACTTGTAAATTATTTTGAGCACAAGAAAAAAAACTCTTTATCGCGTGGTGTTATAATTTATGTTTAATTCTTAAATTCAATTTATTTTTCAATTAATTTTTTATTAGTCTTCAAAAGTCGTTATTTGGTCCGCCAGCACCTTCCATTTTTTTGGGCACTGCTATTGTGGCAATTTTACAATGATTTGTCATGCGTTAATTGTAAGAATGTGAGTTTTTTCTATATTGTTGAAGATAATGTTAAAAATAAATAAGCATTCGTCTAATTTTCTTTTCTTCGACCAACCATCAGCAATCTCCACCCTCCATAATATGTCATTGTCGATTTTTTCTCTTTTCATTTTCATGGTCGACCATCCCCGATCTCCACACCTTCCATTTGAGTTTTTTTTAATTTTAGCGACAATTATAGTATTTTAAATTATTCTTTTACGTTTTGCCAAAAGTGTAAATTGACAACAATCATTTAGCACGTATATTACATGTAAACTAACACCAGCTTGAACGTAGCTTAGTAGTCAATACTGTTCACTCTCTGGCACCAGGCCAAGGTTCGAGTATTGGAAATAATATTATGATATTATTGATGATGTGATTTATGATGTACAAGAGACTCCTATATATAGAGGTATAGAAAAACATAAATACATGCGCATATGCTGGAATTGCGGGAACGATTGAATTGTCTTGTCCACCCATCAAAATCACAAATCATCGACGAATTGGCTGAACACAATATTTAGGTGAAATAGAATTTTGAATAATTAAAGAAAGTGACGTGGTATTCAAAAAAAATACAGGAGAGTAACATTATACATAACTTTATAGTTTAATTTGGTATACAAACTACCTGAAAACCTTCTCATCTTATAATGCAGAATCTTCTAGTTTATTGAACACGAAATTATTGAGGAGCTCATTAAATTATTAAATTATTTACACATCAAACAAATAAATGTACTGCATAAGTAATAATGATAAGCATTATATAAAAACAAAACAAATAATTCAGAGACCATATAATTATTATTTACCTTTCCACATTTAAAGATATTATAGGTTTGTGAGAGTTGTTGGGTGGTAGGTTTTGTCCTCATTATTATCACCATGCATCGTGCTTTGATCTTGACCGTTCATTTGAAGCTTAATCTATTTACTGTAAAATGTATCTACCCAACAGGATGTCTAATTAAGACTAGTTAATGAGTTTAATTATTTATCACTAATGTGTCTAAATTAAAGCCCACCTTCTCGTGTTGTTGGTCCAACAACTAACCCAATATGTGACAACACTTATTTATATAAACACATTCGTTTCTTAAATGTGTAATCACTCTTGATTTTATTTATATATTCAAATTATTATTTGCCTATTTAACTTGTTTTTAAAATTGAAATGGATTCAGGGATAACAACGGGTCGGGTTTGACCAAACTCGTATCCGTAAACTTTGAACAGGCACCCGACCTGGAAAAAACCCGCTCAAAGTAAACCCCGCTCAAGACCCGTCGGGTAGCGATTTTACCCGAAACTTGACCCGAAAACTGTCCAAAATGTAAAATTAAATTTAAAATTATCTAGAATTTATAATATATTTAATTGTTTTATATATTATATATAATTGCTTTAATTAATATTTTTTTTAAAAATAATAATTTATTTATTTTAAATGGTATAGGTACGGGTTGGAAACAGAGTGGGTATATAGGTCAACCTGCACCTGGCCAAAAACACGATAACCCTTATCCGACCCGTACCTGATATTTTTTTTCCTGAGTTTTACCCGTTTCGTTTGAAGCGAATTAATCGGGTATCCGTCGGGTTCGTATTTTGCTGCCATCCCTAAATGGATCGGTTTTCGGTTAAAATAAATAAATTATAATATCGTTATTATTAAGTTGAGTTTAACTTAAACACATAAATTTATTACATTAAATTTGCGAGAAATAATAATTTTATGTAACAATATAGGAAACATAGAGAATAATTGTATATATATACCATGCTTTTTATAATTGATGCTCATATCCTAAAAAGGTTAATATATCCAATGCTGTAAAGTAAATTTGTAAATTGCCTTTTCTCTACCATTATTGTATATGCCTTGTCATATTTATGCCCTTTTCTTTGTTTTAATATTTGACACTTCAACCTTTTTTTTATTTTATCCAACTCATTATATTTTTTTCTTCAAAAAAAAAACTCATTATATTTTATTTTCAATTTCGACACCCTCAACATGTTACAAAATAATCAAATGAGAACAAAAATGGTCTTAGATAAAGAATAAAGAATATATTATACATTTTATTAGGCGATGAATGAAAATCAATATCGTTAGATGACGATGAAAATGACATTTTCATATAATGGGAAATTTCACATTTAAATGAGTGGCTAAATATAAAAGACTTTAAAATAGGAGATGGTCACTCTTAAAAATCAAAGTCATAGAAAATATCATGTATTTTTTTAAAAAAAAAGTTATCAGGAAATCAGAAAATTTTCATATTCTTGACTGACTTACGAGAAATCGTGTTATCAGTCTTTTAACTCTTTTGTCAACATCTGAAAAAAAAATCTGCATATACCACGATTCGAACTCATGATATCACATATATTAAGTATTGTTGTGCTAGTCCGGTTACTACTAAAAATGAGGTAATTCCCAACCATTTGTCGGTCATTACATTAATGGCCGGGAGAGGTTGGTAGGGAATATCCTTTCCCGACCAACAATAAAGCAAAGTTGGTTGGGAATAACCCAACAAAATTAAAAAAAAAATAATAATTTCAATATTCTTTATAAATCCATATACAAAACCAGTAAATTAATTCAAAACAGAATCAAGACAATTCTAAGTTATACCCGCGTTGGATGGACTCGTAATCAAATTAAAAGATTAATTAATAAAAAAATTACAACAAATCACTATTAATTAAAAAATAATGAGATAAGTCGGATAATAATAGAAATTTGGACTTTTTTTCGTTGGCATTTGCTTTTCCAAGACAGCCTCTTTTTGCTAAAAGAAAAAAAAAATAATGCGAACAAACAGTTTTTAATGTACTGGTCGACGGTCCAATTTATTTATAAATATGTGTACACATGTTGACATTCACGTAAAATAATAATACATAGGAACAAAAGTTGACAGAATCTCGAGGCACAATGAGCTCTCGTATACAATATTATATGGCGATTTTTACTGACCCATGCATGTGAAAAAGACATCACTAAATATTGGGTTAATTATAGATTATCCAAGCTGGAGTGGCCCATTTTATAATTTGTTATAGTTATAATAAAAAGTTTAAAATGAGGTCGGTTAATTGCGTTTTTAACACTTTTTTCTAATACCGTTAGAATTTGGACGAAAAACCTGATTTTTAAGAAAAAGACGAAAATACTCCTGAATTGATTTGAAATCAATTTAACTGGTTTGACTTGGACCGGAAACTGGTCTAAGAAATTGAACCGATTCTATATTAATTTATATAATAATTAAGTAATTAATAATATATTGAAACTTTCGAATGTCATAACTTTTTATTATAGCTGGGGCAAAGTGTAAAACGCACTACTATAGTATGGATAAATTGTAATTAACCCTTAAATATTTTTAAGTTTAATACATGGATGATAATATTTTCTGTCTTCGACGAGAATCCTCGAACTCGAACGAAAATAGAGCGGAAAATTCCTGAATCTGGATAGGAACGGGACGGGGTAAGATATCCCCGCCCCGCTCTGCCCCGATATTAAAAATGTATATTTAATGAAAAATAATATCTTTT
>JAYMTP010002878.1:0-18413 GCA_036897365.1 Geranium brycei
CGGGTTGGGCCAGGTTGGTCCGGACACCCTACTTCATGTCCGCAACCCGGCCTGTGATATCTATATGGTGCCCGTTCTCGGCCCGGGTCACTCTGGGTTGGGACTATGAGCGGACGGGTTGGTTCGGGTTGGTTTGGATTACGGGTCGGGCCGGGTTGTCAGGACATTTATGCTCACCCCTACCCGTGGCCACTCACCCACTTAAGATTGTGGAGAAGTCATGACCGAGGCTTGCATATCAAGAAGTTGACCGTGGCCACCTAGTGGTCAAGAGATCAGTCTCCCGCGCAAACTTTGTGGACACTTCACAGAAAAGGTATTTCCGTCATTTCACAAAAAGTTAACGGAATTTTCATAAAAGTTAATGGAAAAGGGTAAAGTGAAACTTTTTCAAATTTAAGGGACTCCACAAGTTGTTTTTGAACTTAAAGAGTTACGTGAAACTCGGTTATAGTTAAGGAGTGTTAAGTGGAATTTTCTCTTCAAATTTATTGGAAGCGGTTTCAAAATTTTCTACCCGCTGGTAACGGGGCAGGTCGAGAAATATCCGGCCCATGGGAACACCCGTAGAAGCACCCGAGTAGCAGTCCAGTCCGGTTCTTGTAGCAATTGGCAGAAACCTCCGATCTGTGTGTCATCCATATCAGACGGATTCGATCGAGGACGGAGCTTCACCAGTATGTCATGAAGTCAAATGTTTTTACTGATCTTATTTAAGTTGTTTTTACAGTAGAAGTCACTTAAGTTAAACGGTGTAGTAGTGGTTAGTGTTTGCTGTGTTTTCAATTGGTAAAGTAAGGGGGTACGTGTCAGCAACTGGGTGGAGGAGCACATCTAATTCTAATTAGATGGTGTTGTTGCCATCTGAACAGTGTCGTCTTCTTCCTTGGTGAGAATGGGACCCAGATGGTGACACAAAGGTACGAAGGTGAGCATGCGAGCAAGTCAGGTATAAAAAGCATAGCGACAGCCTCTTAGGGTTTTTTTATCTATCATTCGAAATACTATAGAACCTTAGCGCAGCGTAGCTTGTAATCTCCCATCACCGATTAACGGTTTGAGTTTATCTATCAATTAAAATCTATCGATTAGCCTATTCCGGGTTGGTTAATTAAATTTAATTTTTGTTAACCTGACACAACATAGTAAAGTAACAATACTGCGTCCAATCGGTCGAATCTTCTCGTGCCATCGTCAACTTCGTTACTCGCACTGCTCATTGGCAACTCGCGAACCCAGCACCAAGCTGAAGCGCTGTACCTGCTGCCACCTCCGAATCGGCTACACCAACAATCATCTACAATGAGGAAGCGTGATTTGGCCATCCTCATGCTCTCTGCTTTCGCAATCTTCTTCTCTCTCCAGGTCTCGTTAAGCCCTAAAATCCCTTTATCCCCCTATCAATTTTGGTCTCATGCGCTCGATTTCTGTAATTTGTTTGATTTCGTATTCGTCAATGAATTAGTAATTGATTCGGTGACGCTGTGATTCTCAGCACGGTGGCGATTTTTCATTTAGAGAGGCGTGGTTTCATCTGAGCGATGAATACCCAATTAAATACGAAGCAGAGCGCCTTCCTCCTCCGCTCGTCGCCGATCTCAACGGTGACGGAAAGAAAGAGATTCTCTTGGCCACTCACGATGCCAAAATCCAGGTTTCATTTGTTTCTAGGACTCTTTTGCTGCTGTTTTGCTTAGATCTTTGACTCTTTGTTATGCTTTGTTTGATGTTTATGACCGGTAGTTGTTTGGCATTGAAGCTTGTTGCTGTGTATTTTAATCTTGATGGGTACCAATTTTACTGAAATGTGGTGGGTGTCTCAGGTGTTGGAGCCTCACAATAGCCGGGCTGATGAAGGGTTCAGTGAAGCTCGGTTGCTTGCGGAGGTGTCCTTGTTACCTGACAAGATCCGTGTTTCCTCTGGGAGACGGGCTGTAGCTATGGCTACTGGTGTTATCGATAAAAACTTTAAGCCAGGACAGCCGCACAAACAGGTTCTGGTGGTTGTTACGTCGGGTTGGAGTGTAATGTGCTTTGATCACAACCTTAAAAAACTATGGGAAACTAATTTGCAGGTTTGTGCCCAGTCAAGTTTTACGATCCCTGTATTTTGATGTAAAATTGAGACTTCTTTCTACCTAATATGTTTATAGGTTGCTTATACTTAATGCTTTGTTTGCTGCAGGAGGATTTTCCACATAATGCTCACCATAGGGAGATAGCAATCTCAATAAGCAATTATACCCTGAAGCATGGGGACGTAGGATTGGTGATTGTTGGCGGGAGGATGGAAATGCAACCCCATGTATGTATTTCATGTTTATTGGTTGATTTGGGATAAATTATATCTTCTCCTTCTGTATTATGTTCACTTAGAAACATATAAATTGCAGTACCATTTAGTAGAAGAGTAAGAGTTGACAGTATGGATGCATGTTAAGCATTACATCAGAGATGCAAATGAGATTTTTCTGATATATAGATCTATTATTTTACTAGCAAATAAGTTTTTTCTAGAGATGCTTTAGTGATATATAAAGATTGAAGTGGCTAGGCAAACTCTTCTGTTTTGCTAAAACATATTTGTGATACTATCATAGATGTACATTGATCCTTTTGAAGAGATTGGAATGGCAGAAAAAAGTGCAGAGCAGCACAGAAGAAGTGCTGGCGAAAAGGAGGTAAGTGCAATATGCTGTATGTATAAATCAAAATTGTGTTCTAAAGATTTGTAAATTACATGCTTCTGCTCATGAATGACTGATGTTTCATGTGAAAATGCGTCTAAGCCGCTCTCATGTTATCTTTCAACCAAGGTGCATGGATTTAGGAAGAAAAATTGAAGGGGAGTGTGTTTGCATGGTCTGAAGCAAGTACAAAAAATGCTAGTTGGGTAGATAGGTTAGAATTCATCTGGATCATGGTGAAAAATAAAATGAAGCAAGTTGGGATTTTGACTGGATAATCGGGGAAAGGCATTGTATTTCATAAATGAACAAGGATTATTTTGAAGCATGTTATAGTTGGAGACTGTATGTCTTGGAATTAATCCATTAGTTTATATGGTGTTGTATAGTCTATTGGATTTTTATTTCAGTTATGATTTTCTGCTTTTAACTTACAGAGTAAAACTTTTGTGATTTTGACAACCACACAATTGAAAGAGGTAGAATGGTAGACGATTTTGTTTCATCATAGCATGCAAGAGATTACACATAGTTTTTAGCGACATTAGTGGCTTGGAAAATATGCTTAATGAATATGGCAATAAGAAAGCTTATGTCATCATTGAAGTTACATGTTATATAAAATCTGCCTTTACAGTGCTTTGATCTTCCACAAGTTAAAAATATATACCTCACACAAAGAACTTGACTATTGGAGATTCTATTTTATCATGAAACACAAGAGCAGTATGAGAAGTTGATTGCTTTCACATGCACATGATGTTTCATAATTTCATCACGATAGAAATTGACATTCTGCCTATGCAGTTATTTCATCCTTGTTTCTACTAGATGCATCAACTAGGTGGTAGTGACTAGTTGATCTATCATCTTCTTCTTTATCATTACTCCACTATTCATATTGCTTTTGTATAATATGTAGGCTTCTGAGAACTCAGGAACTGTGGATTTACGTCATTTTGCATTTTATGCTTTTGTGGGTAAAACTGGGTTAGTTCGGTGGAAGAGGACAAGTGAGGTAAATAATCTTTTCATTGCTTTATATATTTTTTCTTGTGTTAATTCTCAAAAATGTTTTTAGCACTTCTTTACTCGCAATGCAATAACACAATTAGGAATTATTTATGGCTTTCATTTGTAAATCTTTTTTTCTTTATCATTTCTACTTCAGATTCTGCCATTGGCGATAAAACTTGTACCGGCCTGAACAATTATGTTTTTGCACCCTGAATGTTATATCAACTTTAGGAATTATATTAAGTATTCTATAGTTTATGTAAGTATATGGTTACAGGTGATTTTGCATTGTTTTCATTTCATACAGATTGTATTGATAAGTGAATTATGATAATTAGGTAAACTACTGTAGTTCTTGCATAAAGCATATTTTCTTTTCCACATGGTACTGATGTCATTTTGATGTTTAGAATATCGAAGCACAGTCTTCCGATGCATCTCAGTTGATTCCACAGCACAATTACAAGCTCGATGTCCATGCTTTGAATACCCGTCATCCTGGAGAGGTACATAATGTTTGGAGAATAAAGTTATGGTTTTGGTTTAAGTGTTCCATTATGTGTGTGGATTTTGTACAGTCGTATTGTTGCGGTACCGTAGAAAAAAGTTCGAATGATATTTTATTCAACTCAACATCAAATAATATCTTATATCTTCAATTAAATGCAATCCTTCTACTACTAGGCTCAGGTGAATTTTTCTGTCACGTGTACCTTTTTCTACTGGTATGCAAGTTACATTATAGTTCTCCTAATATGGCATAAATGTATGTGCACTATGATGCTTCCTCCTAAATGTTAAGTGAAATATGACAAAATAGATGATTCTCGATTATTCCACCATCTAGTTCACAAGGAATCTGATAGTCAGGAAGCATCATGGTGTTCAAACTATTTTCAAAAAGCATAAATGTGTTGCTGTGTACTGCATCAACATATTAAGTACAATATGAAAGAATAGTCTAATGATTTGATGTATGATTTTACACATGTATGCACGCATGATATGTTTTCAAATACTGGGATTTGGCTTAGTATATTGTTCAAATAATGTAAGATTGTATAATTTGGATTTTAATTGTTTTCATTATTATATCATTAATCTTATCCTAATACAAACCCCCTGACACATGTTGAACTGTAGTTTGAATGTAGGATATTCAGAGAATCAGTCCTTGGAGTTATGCCTCATCACTGGGTGAGTATGCTGGTTGAAATTTCTCTTTGATCTTTTTCAACTCTGTTTGTTTTAAACATTGTAATGATCCACTTTTCTTCCACCTACATATCAGGATCGGAGAGAAGATACTTTGTTACAGCTAGCAAACTTCAGACGGCACAAAAGAAAAATGTCGAAGAAAAGTCCTGGAAAAACTACAAATTACCCATTTCACAAGCCTGAGGAAGACCAGCTTCCAGGAAAGGACCCGACGAAAAAGATTTCCAACTTCATTGGCAAGGCTACAAAGTTGGCTAATTCAGCAAAAGTTAAAAAGGTTTGGTTCATCTAATAATATTTTGTCTCCTGATCAAGCATATATCCTTGTTAATGTTTGAATAGAAAGTGTTGAAGTGTCTCACATTGAATTAATGTGGATTTAGTGAGCAGTTGATGTATTAGTTGGGATTCCACCTAAAAGCTTAAGCTTTTGGGTTGGAGTATGTTTGCGTGCTATATTGGGTATTTGACCTGCTTGTGCTTCCTCCTTCTTCATATATTGTTGGTCAATGTGCGAAGCTGTTTGTGTATTCCGGCCTGCTCCTGAGGGGAGTGCTAGTGTCCCACATTGAAAGAAAATGGATTTAGTTACCACTTAGATATATCAGCTGGGGTCTACACCTAAAAGCTTGAGCTTTTGGCTTGGAGTAAGTTTAACAGGAAGTTTGGACCAGTGGGGGCTGTGGTCCAATGGTGTATCCACTTCCTCATGTGGGGATGATAGGTCCTGTGACAGTATTTGCTTGGCAAAGGCAGGAATAAAAGTTTACTACTACCTGTCTCTCACAGAGATTATTCTTCAAAGATCACTAATTACTGTTGTGATACTTGCCTGTTTTATACAATGTTTCGACATGGTTTGACTGTTTATCATGGGAATAGAAATAAAACTTGTGACATGGTGGTTAGTTGCTGAATTTAGGAGATTCCAAGCCATGACTTTTTGGGATGGACTAGTTGGATATTCCTACTAAATCTTTTCCTCTGGTATCGTCTTGTGACTTATCTTAAACTATGTTAATTTGTCTTGCAGCCTAATCCTTACGTTCCTACCATAACAAACTACACTCAACTTTGGTGGGTCCCTAATGTTGTTGTGGCCCATCAAAAAGAAGGGATAGAAGCTGTTCATTTAGCATCTGGGCGCACACTATGTAAGGTAAATTTCAGTTTGTCCCAACCAATAATATTTCTTTGAGACATCAGTTCTTTGTAAGAACCAATACCCTATCCCATGCTATGCAAAACTTTAATCCATGCTGCCTGCCTATACTAAACAGGGCCTCTTGTTAATTTAGACATTCAAAACTTTTCTTCCTTTCCGCATAACCCTTAAGGTGGCAAGGGTATCAACTACCGCTAAATATGCAACAAGGTCTCCTTACTAAACAGATTTGCTGTATTGAACATTTCAGTAACCCTCTGGCTTACTAACCTGAATTTTCTTAAATTTTTTTTCATTATTTCTAACGTTTAGAATTCATTTTTCTTGCCAGCTTCATCTTCAAGAAGGTGGCCTCCATGCTGATATCAATGGAGATGGAGTCCTAGATCATGTGCAGGTGCACATCTATTTTATCTCCTAATTCCTAGCTACTTATCTCAATTCTACCATGTCACCATACCCATGGAGGTTCTGTAGTTCCATGGAAGAGAATTGCTAGTGTCAGTTATGCATATGCAGTCATGGTTTCTTCTCCATTTAGGATGTATGGTTAGGTCAGATGTCATATGGCACACGACGCAATGTGCTTGATGGCAGTAATAAGAGCAAATTATTCAGTTTTAAGCACTTCAATTCATAATACAACCACTATCCATGTTCTTTTTCTATAACCCTTCTCAGCTGCCACTCAGATATCATTTGTGAATAAGTTTACATCAATCGAAAAGGAAGTAAATAAATTCATGCTGTGTTTCGTGACATTCTAGTTACAGATAGCAATTGCAAGCTTACATTTATGTTTTCATCTAGAAGCTGTACTAGAGAAGTTTGCTGGGATCTACAGCAAACACTCATAACTGGAATCTTATTCCTTCATGCAGGCTGTTGGGGGAAATGGTGCTGAACAAACAGTTGTTAGTGGGTCTATGGATGTGCTGCGACCTTGTTGGGCTGTTGCAACTTCTGGTGTACCTGTACGAGAACAACTCTTCAATGCTTCTATATGCCACTATTCCCCTTTTAACTTATTTCAACATGGAGAATTTTCCAGACACTTTGGTCGGGCCACAGATGTAACTTCATTAGAGGTAGCAACACCTATTCTCGTACCGAGAAATGATGGCCACAGACATCGCAAGGGTAGCCATGGTGATGTTGTCTTTCTAACAAATCGAGGGGAGGTATGATGTTTACTAGATCTCTTAAGTTTTCATCTCTGCAGCTGCAGTCCTGGAAGTGGATAAAGTTGTTTTGATATGAAACTGAAATGAACTTATATGTTTGTTTACTAGGATTTCAAGGCTGCAATCTACTTTATTCACAAGATTTGTTTTCATAATCTGTTTAAGTCATGGCAACAATTCATTTATAGGCAGATTCATGTTTCCACTATATATTCGGGACAGAGTAACATGTACCATATGAGCTGAATAAGGTTTGACCTAGGATCTGAAACTGGGATGGTCGTTTTTCTAGACTATCTGTTATAGTCTCAAGTCAACATGGAGTCATATTGGTATAATTATCTATTATTTATTTTAATTAATAATTAGTTAGTTATCTATTAGTAAATGCATTTCCCATATTCCATGTTTGTAGGGGTTGTATCCCCACTTTCATTCTATTTCTAGTAGTATCTCCTATGTATAAATAGCCTCTTGAGCTATTGAATAGATATCATTGAAGAAGTAAATTAAAGTAGTGAATTAGTTTAGTAAAGATATCCTGATCCGAGAGTTCTATCTTTAATTGAGCTCTCAACCTATCCCAGTTCCACCCATAACTCGATCTGCATAGTCGGGACTCGTAACAGTATCTTACTTACATTGGTGTCTTGTGTTACTAAGAAATTTATCATTTCTTGCAGGTGACATCATACTCTCCTGCTTTGCATGGCCATGATGCTATTTGGCAGTGGCAGCTATCCACAGGTGCCACATGGTCAAATCTCCCATCTCCATCTGGCATGATGGAAGGCGGCGGTACTGTGGTCCCCACACTGAAGGCGTTTCCCTTGCGTGTGCATGATAATCAAGAAGTGATCCTAGCAGGAGGGGATCAAGAAGCGCTTGTGATATCTCCCGGAGGAAGTATACTAGCAAAAATAGATCTTCCTGCACCACCAACACATGCCCTGATATGCCAAGACTTCTCAAACGACGGGCTCACCGACTTGATCCTTGTGACCTCAAGCGGAGTGTACGGGTTTGTCCAAACTAGGCAGCCGGGGGCTCTGTTCTTCAGCACACTGGTGGGTTGTCTTATAATTGTGATGGGAGTTCTTTTTGTCTCCCAACACTTGAATTCAGTGAAGGGGAAACCACGGGCTGGTCGGTCCTAGGTGGGAAAACAAGGTTCAGACATAGCAGTTGGCGCTTGGTAATGGTTTGTGCTTTTGATGAAGGCATAAAGACAACAACATTGAATCAAAGATCTCTAATCATATCGGGTACCGAATTTAGGGAGAGGTTTATCAGATATGGCTTTCGGGCTTATACTCGAGATGTTAGGACATAGGAACCCACTTGCAAAAGAGTGTTTTTTTCCTTCTGTAAACTCTATTCCTGGATATTATCTTATATATGTCTCTAATCTAAAACTAGGTCCATCCATGGGAATCTCTATACATTGCGCCCAAAAGATTTTTTGTAGGCATATCATATCGGAACTTTAAAATTGCTATCTTCTCTTTTGTAACTTAACTAGTTCTCTTATGCAGGTATCAGACAGCTTGAATATTCAAGCATGCTTATATTACACTTGTACATATTCATTGAGTTGGTATAAATAACTTCAATGACTGTTCCGATTGTGAATATATTGTGAGATTTTTGTTCCCAAGTTTAGATATAAATTGACAAATGATTTTTGTAATAGGATCGTTCCTTATAATGGGAAATCAGCCAATGGGGATATTTTGGACTGATTTATTGCTCTGTTAAATGTTCCAGCTTAATCCTATTATGACGTATGCATTTTGTTTGAATATTATAAGTTGTTGTCATCTTTAATGTTTGAAAAATGCACTATCTTAATTTCTGTATATTAATAATTCATGTTAGTTAAATCATTATTACATATTTCAGATCAATAATTAAATTATATATACATTTTTTTAATAAAAAATGACAATATTATTATATTCAACTGGTAGACTTAAGCTGACTAATGAAAAACTTTTTTGTGTAATAACAAATACAACCATAAAAAAAATCAAAACGTACCTTGAAAAACGGTCTATTTGTAAATAACTATCATGTATCTTGTTATAAATATACAGTGATATTCACATAAATATACTTTTTTTCAGATAAGTATTAATATTGATGAATTAGCATGTGATGATGTCTTACAAAATGGATGGGAAACAAAATTTTTGGTTCATTAAAGTCACCGCTTTGTTATGTGAATTGTTTTGACATATGAGATCCCTAAAATCGATAAATATAGACCATATTTTAATTCACATTCTTGATGGAACGGAGAAGGACATGAGTTTAAGAACGATCCATTAAGATTCTTTAACTAATAAAAGAAAACAGACCACAATTATTGTTAATTTTTCATTTATTTTGCAAGAATGTCACATGTTTGTTAACTCATCAAGTTAATATTTGTAAAACTAATAATGGAGAAAGACAGTTTTATACACTTAATTATACTACTTTTTTACTTTCATATCTTAATTATTTTTTTTTCCAGTACTTTAACTATCATTTTAAGACAATCTACCCAAACAATTCCTAAACTACCTCTGAAATTGAACCGATTCAATTTCAATAGTCTCTGCTTCAGCCCGGTTCAGCGAAAAGATCAAACCAAAATTTGATTAATATGAAATTACAATTATACCCTCTTCTTCAACCCCCCCCCCTTCTCTCTCTCTCTCTCTCTCTCTCTCAGACCACCTCGATTCTGACGAGTGAGCTTTATTTTTTTCGGCGAGTTAGCTCTATTTTTTCCAGCTCACCTCTTCCACTTTTCCGGCAAGTAAACTCCATTTTTCCGAACTCACATCTTCCAATTTTTCGGCGAGTATGTGAGCTCCATTTTTTCCAGCAAGTGAGCTCCGATTTGTCGTCATCGCTGGTGAGCTGGTTGTTTCCTTCCTCACGACCCTCATGAGGCCACCGAGATTACTTGGAGAGACTCCCCAATCATTTGAGAGGTGGTTCATCCGACACTCAATTTCACCGTTGAAAAATTTCTTGATTTCAAAATTGAACTGGTTCAATTATGGTTTCTTAAATCAATTTAATCCCAGGGGTAATTTAGGTATTGTAGAAATAAGTTGTCCCAAAATAATAATTAGGGTACTGAAAAAATAAATAATTAGAGTATGAAATTGAAAAATTGATATTGTAAGTGTAGCAAAAAATGTGTTTTCCGCCGCTAATAATTGATAAAGGCCCCTAGGTGATTATGTGGGCTACAAAGAAGTACTGAAAAAGGGGCATTACATTGAAACATATACAAGTGTACAAGGAAGGAGCAGATTGACGTCCCCTTTCTCCACCTTCCCTCTCTCACACACCGAAATGTTTCTGTAACGAACTGCCATTTTTTCTGATCCGACTCCGTCTCCTTTGGATCTCTTTCTCTTTCACTTGCTCAAAAAGAATTGAGCTCTCGTCTTCACTTGTCCGACTATATTCAATAAATGACACTAATTCAGCGGTTCTGAAGCACAAGCAGCAGCAATAATGGGGAAATTCCGAACCAAGAGATCGTCCTCTTCTTATTCCTCCACCTTGACCACCGTCGCCTTCATCGCATTGTGCGTTTTCGGCGTCTGGATCCTCACCTCCGACTCCATCGTCCCTCCCGACACCGTCCTCATTCAAGATCCCGCCACCACTCAACAGGACCCTAACCCTAAGGAGACTGTCACGAATCCGGAGACTCAGTCTCAACCGGGAATTGGAGACGACGACAACAACAACAACAACAACAACAACAACGCCGCTCTAAATCAGGAAACGCGACCCGGCGATGAAGAAATCAGCGAAACAAACACTGCGGCCACAACCGCAAATCCCGAATCCAAGGAGGAGATCCGGCAACCTGAGAATCAAAATCAAGATGATGGAGTGGAACTGAGTAACCAGAATCAGAATCACATGGGGCACGGTAATCTATATCGCGAGGAATTCGAGCAGAGGGAGCAGAAGATTGAAGAGGTAAGGAAGGAGAGAAAGGAGGCGTCAGGAAATTGGAATCGGAACGACGAGGACCATCAGCGTCAGGCCGAGCATAAACAGGAAGCTGAGAAGCAGCAGCAGCTGCGAGACGAAGCGGAGCAGCAGCTGAATTCAAAGCTACCAGAAGCCAACCAGAAAGTGGAAGAATCAGAAGCTCAGATGGCACACGAAGAGCACCAGAAGAAACAAGCAGAGCTCCACAACATGATGTCAAAGGAGGAACAGCACAAGGCAATGCAGCAACAGCAGCAGAAATCGGATCATAAGCCGGACGGCCACGAATTCTCCGACCAGACCAAAAATCTTGACGCCAATTACGCAGACAATTCCAAATCCGAGCAGCTGGCCCAGATCGAAGAAGCCAAGCAGAAGGAGGAGTCAGGCTCAAACTCGTGGTCGACTCAGGAGGCGCAATTGGAGGGCATGTACGGTTACACTTGGCAGCTATGCAATGTAACAAGTGGCCATGATTATATACCCTGTTTGGACAACGACAAGGCTCTGCAGCGGCTGGCCACTAACAAGCACTACGAGCACAGGGAGCGCCATTGCCCGGAGGAACCACCCACCTGCCTCGTCCCGCTTCCCCGCGGTTACAAGATGTCCATTACGTGGCCCCAAAGCAGAGATAAGGCATTCCCTCCCTTGATTCCATCTCTATGCTTGATCATTGATTTCCACTTGTATATATATGTATGATTGTTGATATATATGCTCCCGCAGATATGGTATCATAATGTGCCTCACTCGCTTCTAGCTGAATACAAAGGGCACCAGAATTGGGTCAAGGTATCCGGAGAGTTCTCCAAGTTCCCGGGAGGTGGGACCCAGTTCATCCATGGCGCCCATAATTATATTGACTTTCTTCAGTGGGTCAGTAATTTATTTACCTTCATTATCATTATCATTCTAATGAATTATAGACTATAAACTTGATGTGATTATTTGGGGAAAAATTGTTTTACCATGCGGATAATGAGAGTGATAAAGAATGTACTATTATTAGTATAATACGTTCATGAATAATCAACAGTGATAAAACAGGTACCATTAGTACATTCATAGTATAAAGAGCCGTATTTAATTTCTTACCATTTGTCTTGAAGATAACAAATTGGTATATAGATGATATGTGAGCACATCTAAATTTAATTTTTTTACCATTTGTCTTAAAGCTAACAAATCAGTACAGGACACACGATCACATCTAAGCGTGGTTCACTTAACTATTAGCTTTTTTAAAAACTCAACCCTTTTCATGAATGTATGTATGGTTTTAGATCTATTTTGAAGACACAGCATGTTGAGGTGAACATGTTGTGCATATCATTTAGTATGTTTAGTTAAACGTCTCATGTGCATTATGTTATCTTGATTATTGATGACTAAAGTATAAAATTTGTTATTTTGATTGTTGATTCTATGTAATTGAAGAATTACAATCTTTTTGCTAAAATCTGATAAAGTTGCATTAGATAATCATGTTACATTCCATGTCCTAATTCATGCTGTTCCAGTGGGCAGTACAGTTGTATGGGTGGAGAAGTTGAAAGTGCTGTCTTTGTATGACTAGTAAACAATGAGTATTTAGTGCAGGCTGTGCCAGATATTGCATGGGGAAAACATACAAGAGTAACATTGGATGTGGGTTGTGGAGTTGCTAGCTTTGGAGGTTACCTGTTTGACAAAGATGTTCTAACAATGTCATTTGCACCAAAAGACGAGCACGAGGCTCAAGTTCAATTTGCTCTTGAAAGGGGAATACCTGCCATTTCTGCTGTCATGGGAAGTCAGCGCCTGCCCTTCCCCAGCAGTGTCTTTGATCTCGTCCACTGTGCTCGTTGTAGGGTCCCTTGGCACATAGAAGGTAATTCTACTTCCCTTCCTCTTTAACTCCATATCTAATTACTCAAACTTGCATTATTTCAGCCTTTCTGAGCATGAAAACTCCCTATGAATATTATAGGTGGTAGACTTCTCTTGGAGCTGAACCGTATTTTACGTCCTGGGGGTTACTTTGTATGGTCAGCCACTCCAGTGTACCTAAAGAAGGAAGAAGACAAAGAGATCTGGAATGGTATTGATCATCAGTTCTTTTTGTTCATATTGACACACAAGTTCAAGTACTCACACTCGTTACTGATCAACTGACTTATTAATTTAATTCTAGAAATGTCGGTACTAACAAAATCTATGTGCTTGGAGCTTGTCACCATTAAGAGGAACAAAATTAATAAAATTGCTGCTGCAATCTACCGGAAACCCAGAACAAATGATTGTTATGAAAAGAGGAAACAGAAGAGCCCTCCTATGTGTAAAGATGATGATGCAAATGCTGCCTGGTAGGTTTATCTTCATGTGTATTGCTCTACATACATTAATTCGGATGAAGAATAGATTCTGATATTTGAATTTCAGGTATGTGCCGCTACAATCATGCATGCATTCGGTGCCAGTTGACCCCAGTGAAAGAGGAAGCCAATGGCCAGAGGAATGGCCTGCTAGATTACAGACACCTCCATACTGGTTAAATGACTCACAGATGGGGATTTATGGGAAACCAGCCCCTCAAGATTTTTCCAGAGATTATGTACACTGGAAACGGGTGGTGGAGAGGTCGTACATGAAAGGACTAGGCATTGATTGGTCGAACGTGAGGAATGTGATGGACATGAGAGCTGTTTATGGAGGGTAACTTAATTGCTCTCTTGCAAACAACTAGTGAATACATTATTAGCACACAGTAGCTAACTATGCACATCACGCAGGTTCGCAGCAGCTCTTAAGGATATGAAATTGTGGGTTCTCAATGTAGTAAACACAGATTCACCGGATACACTTCCCATTATTTACGAAAGAGGTCTTTTCGGGATATACCATGATTGGTGTGAGTCGTTCAGCTCGTACCCTCGAAGTTATGACCTCCTGCATGCTGATCATCTCTTCTCAAAGGTGAAGAAGAGGTAAAAACTAACAGTTGGTGTACTTCATCTTCATTATAGTGTTGAATTTGATGGCTTATTGCGTATTGCAGGTGCAAGATTCCTCCTCTAGTGGTGGAGATAGATAGATTACTTAGACCAGGAGGTAAACTGATTGTCCGGGATGAATCGAATGTGATCAGGGAGGTTGAAAACCTGCTTAGATCTCTTCACTGGGAGGTACATTTGATATTTTCAAAGAACCAACAAGGGTTACTCAGTGCACAGAAAACCGACTGGCGGCCAGACACTTATGCTTCTGAAATATAAATTGTGTTGCAAATTTGATCATTGTGTTTTGTAGGTGGGTGGGTAGATTACATTTAGGAAATCAATACACCTGAAATGTGATGAAATCCAATATCAGGGTGTTGCAATTGGCTAGTTAGGTAATTGAACAAGGTTTGATGTATATACTCCTGAGTCCTCTATGTTTTTCTTGAACTATCTGGTCATTTCCTGGAGATCTAACATTGTCTGAACCAAGGAAAATTACAAACATGAAGGTATTATTTTTAAGGATAATCATCATTCCCAATCCTTTAGTATCACATTGTACACAATTCATTTCAATATTACTTTGTGTACTAAATGAATTATTTTTTGGCAACTTATTACACTGTTAGTATCATTTACAAATTCAATTATACAGTTGAATTCCCCACCTCTGGTTTGACGTCAATTTAAGTGATCCAATTTCCATATCGACTCCAGCGAGGACATACATATCTTTTCCGTGCCAACTCTCGCTTCCCACATGCCTCAGACAGACCTTAACGAGAGAAGAAGAGCGAACCAAAGTTATGTTGCACTTGGCGTCGTTGGTGTGTTGGACGTAGCCTTTGCCTTCCTTTTTCTCAATGAGCTCCGACCACACCCGAGGGAATTTTAATTCCAACTTAACTAAATTTGCAAAAATATATTGTTGGCCGTATTTATCGGCCGGGTTCCACAACTGACTAGAAGGTCAATTTTGTTACTTGAGTTTATTCACCCTTTATATACCTTTTTTATTTCAAATTATTTACATGTGAGTTTATATGTTCTCAACACTATCTCTTACGTGTCATTCTTCTATACGCGAGCCTTTTCAACTCACTCCTTCATCACGTGTGCCATAATGAGACATGACTTGTGCAGCGTTCTAAGATTTTCTAGTGGCACATAAAAGTCGGTCTTGGGACGCAATTGGCAGCGGTTAGTATAGCGTGCCTCATTAAGATGTGACCCGTTTTTGGACATCTTCTTCGCTGTTTTAAGCCAACTTTTTTGGTTTCATAAAATATCATTAGCATTCACAATTTTGTCATCATATCGATATATATTAGTTTTGGGCTGTAATCAGCTACAAAACTATACTTCAAATACAAACATACAAATCAATTTTGGATCACACGATAGGGCATTTAGGTAGAGATTTTAATTTGGTTTTTTGAACCAGGACTTTTGTTACACTTCTCCCCCAACAGGGTTCATCCATTGGCTATTGTATGGAACTCGGGATCCTCATTACAATTCCCCCCTCGTTTCAACCGGTTTAACATCTCATTACAATACTAATACCCTTAATGAAACGTGTTTCAAAAAATTAAATTAATTATTTCAGTTGAAATCATAAAAATATAGATTGACTAATATGCGGTTTGTATATTTAATTGAATTATTTGCATAATAAAATAGGGGTAAAATATGAGATTAACCGATAGTTTATAAAACATGATTTGTAGAGGAGTGCATCCCGCTAGTTTTATATACACGACATAAATAATTGGATATACATAATAAGAGTGAGATTTAAAATGTTTTTTTATTCGAAACACAATTAATGCAAGAAAAATTTCCTTGATAAGGGAAATTTGAAAGCAAAACATATTAAAATGTAACGAGATGAATATATAGTAGTGGAAGTCACATAAGCATCCTCCATTTCAGTTGCATCTTTTGAGACCCAAAACGAGAGCTGCGATTCCTAAGTAATCAAATTTGTAAAACAAGTTGATAAAAGTGAGCTTGAAGTCATTCCATGGAGGGTACCTAGCCTCAAGCTCCAGCCAGAAACATCTCCTCAGCACCACCTTTTCGTGGCTGAACGTCTCGAACGAGTACTTCCCATGGTACCTCCCGAACCCGCTCTCCCCAACTCCCCCGAATGGAAACGAGTCGCATATGAACTGCAACGATAGAGCCCGTTGTTACAAATTATCAACCAAGAGTGTCACATTGTAAATCTAAAATCAAAAGAATATTGTACTATAGTACTTGAACTACACAGTCATTGAAAGTCAAGCTTCCTGATGATGTTTCTCCTAGTATTCGATCCTTGAACGCTTCGTCTTTTGTGAAAGCGTACATGGCCAGAGGTTTAGGCTTCGAGTTCACGAACTCGATGCTCTCTTCAATTTTGTTCACCTGTGACACAGAGAAAATCATCGGTTTGGTGTAATTTTACATGAACAATTAAAGAAAAATGTCCTCACTGTGATCAATGGGAGCAACGGTCCAAATATTTCTTCGGTCATGATCTCAGCATCCAAAGGAGGATTTAGCAGGATGGTCGGCTCAATAAACCTAATAATATCCAATATATTTATCAACAATGAAATGGGTACATGAGATAAAAAAACATAACATACAGATTTTCTTCGTCTATTGAACCACCATAAACGATGGAAGCTGCAACACGAGGGTCCTTGATAAGGTTGCGCAATCTATCGAAATGGCGCTTGTTCACAACTCTGCAGAGATCCTTGCAGTGTCTCGTGTCTTCTCCGTAAGTTTTTGTTATTGTTTTCTTCAATGATTCAATCTGAAAGGCATGTAAATATGTGAAAGCATGACATAATAGTGTAATGGGTTAGTCTGAAATGGGTCATATTCTAAATTGTTACCAAAGTAGAAGCAGAGTTGTTCTCAACAAGAACATAGTCAATTCCTAAGCAAGCTTGTCCATAACAAAGTCCCCATTTTCCTCCCACAATTCTCTGAACAGCCACCTTCACAACAAGTCAAAGCTTAAAGTCAGATCAAATTGACAACAACTTGTTGTTCCTGATAAATTTCCAACCTTGAATTCAGAGGTATTAGTGAGGGTATCAAAGATGGCAGGGCATTTTCCACCTAGCTCCAGTGTGATGGGAGTCAAATGCTTCGCAGCCGCTGACATCACAATGCGAGCTACCCTTGGACTTCCTACAAATAAATCCGTCATCATAGGACAATCACAAAGTCAACAACAGCGTATGATAGATTTAAGGGAAAATGATACTTTACAAACACTTGCTGTTTCACACCTTGCTACTTCAACTATTTTCTAGCACCTTAACTTGTATTTTGGGGCATTTTATCCTATCCAAAATACAAGTTAAGGTAGCAAAGTGTGAAACAATCATAATTAGGTGTAGTAAAGTGGTGTATGGTGTGTACCAGTGTAAAAAATCTTGTCCCATTTCTGATGCAGAAGAAGCTGACTAGCCTCAGCTCCACCTTCAATGACCTTAACAGCCTTGGAGTCCAAGTACTGAGGGATGGTATTGGCAAGAAAAGAGGAGCAAGCCGGCGCCAACTCTGAGGGTTTGAGCAGAGCTGTGTTCCCTGCAACTATTGCTCCGATAAGTGGATCCAGTGACAAGGCTGCATCAAATAAACATAAGGAGATCATACATAGCCCAACCCAAATATGAGCATGGAACATGAAGAAAAGATTTGATACTAACAAATAGGGAAGTTCCAAGAAGATATGATGAGGACTACACCCAATGGCTCTGGTACAACCTGCCCTGTTGCTGGCATGAACCCCAATGGTAAAGAAGCCTGCATACAAATTCAAACGACCCTCCAATATAATATAACCAACCTTAAAAAAAATTTCATTGCTTTTCTTGTAATACTTTGTGCTAGGCCGCTTCAGAAACAATACCGAGGCCCTGCACCAGACTCAGCTCAATCATAAAGTAAGTGAGACAATTGTCTTGTGCCCTTGAATTTAAAAGGCCTTAAAAATTATTTTAGACCCTTACAAATAATAATTTTATTTATTTGAGCCTAAATATAGTTATAGGGATACACTCGACTACAAACCTCAAAAAATGTCAAAACGTCAAAACTCATGTAAAACCGTCGGATCTGAGACGCGCGTTATCTCATC
>JAYMTP010002879.1:0-18410 GCA_036897365.1 Geranium brycei
GTGGGGGGGACCAGCCTCAGCGAGTGGGGGCGAGGCTCGTTCCTCTACAAGCAGCTCGTCAGGAGGGCTCAGGCGGCGGCGGCGGGCGGAGGGGTCATAAGGGCGCTCCTGTGGTATCAGGGAGAGACCGACGCGCTCACCAGAGAGGAGGCTCAAGTGTACAAGGGCAAATTGGTCAACTTCTTTCTGGATCTAGGGGATGATCTCCACCTGCCTATGATCCCAATAATTCAGGTATATTTTATCATTTTCTACTTACTTCCTTGTTATTACTTGTTTGCTTCAATTTGATAATTAACAAGGCTCGACAATCCCATTCTATGTATAATCTAAAGTGGTAGGTGTAGTTTGTATTTTTTTCTATATAGAAATGCAAGAAGCAAGCAAGCAAGCCTTGCTTTCAACGCAAGGCTTTTAGATGCACCAGGGAGAGTATATTACGTTACACCATACTTTAGTATTATTGTAAAATCATTGAATACGACTAATTAAAACATTTGGTCCAAACAAATGTTTGTAAATTCAGTATTAGTGTAACTTCACTATTAAAATCTATATATGTTTGATTTAAACATTTTTCAAAATACAATATTTGCATTTTAAAATGACTGGACTTGATCAAGAGTCCTACCTATGTGAAATATTCTTGAGTAATCTACTTACACTTTGAATGATGAATCTTTCTAAAGGAATACTTTAAAATTCGTAAAAAATTGACTTGTTTATATATCGTTTATTTTGATCTTTTAGGTCCTGACTTCACCTTAACAGTTATGCATATTGCCTTTTCTTTAAAGCCTATCCAAACTTAAAGTATAATCATATTTTACATAATTATATTTATGGTCTATGTGATAAGTGAAAAAAAATTCACTTTAGTAAACTCTGACAAAATCTGTTGATACTTATTTTGAAAAGAAATTGACAGTTAGTATCTTCTAATTTTCAAAATGACATTCTAACCTTAATATTTAATAATTTATTACTAATAACTTATGATGAATAAGCTCTTTAGGTTGAGATCAAATTACAGATGGTTACTTATAACTATTAGTCATCAACATATGACTACCCAATATTTAAATTTCAACATATGATTATCAAGATGAATTATTTTCTTACAATTTCACACGAACTAGATGGAAAATATATTTCTGTCCATGCATGTGCCTACACGTGATATACTTTGTTTTTTTCTTCCCAAACTGCTCTTACCCTCATGTTTAATTTTCTATCCTTCTATCTTCTCTCTCATCTCTACTATTCATCTTTCTCATACTATGCGTCTCACAAACAAGAATACCACATTCAAAATCCTTTCAAACAAAGATAGTAAGAAAAATCTACTTTGATTGTCAAAAAAACAATACAAATCATGAACGACCACGCCCGACAATGAAGACCCAGAGGAGGAGATGAGGGAGATGTGCAATGTGTATTTTGATATGCATCTTAATTTGTCAACAATTCCGCCAATACTATAAAACAATAACAAAATTCGATCATAGAGTGATTTAGACATTCTCTCTATGCCATTTCTCTCTACGTCTCTCTAGATTCTCTTTCCCTTATATTTTAGTTATAGTTATATATTTTTTACATGAGTGATTATTGGTCCTCAAGCCTCTATTGGCTTGCGAACACGGTCGTCGGTGAGACGAAATCAAATTTCACAACCGTTGATTTCGCGGGCGGGCTTTCTGTTGGAGTGGGAGTTGAAAATGCAGTCGTCTCTAAACCAAACACGGCCACCCCACAACGGCGGCGCGTGGACGCGACGAATCTGGTCAGACATGAGGGAAAAACTTATGCAGATGTTTGGGGTTGTTGTGGGCCCTATGAGGAAGGGGCATTTGTTTTGAAAATATACGATACAGACGAATCTGGCATTACCAAATTGTCTGTGGCGCCTACAAAATTTATGTCGATGTGGTCTAGTACATCGGTAACCAAAATTTTATTGCGCAATATATTTTTGGAGAGAGAGAGTTAGGAAATTTGAAATTAAAATGAGCGTAGAATGATTATTTCATATAAAATTTAACCATGATGTTCAACAAAATAATTCATTTGAGTAATTATATGTCAAAATTTAAATATTGGGTAGTCATTTGTTTGTTACTATAGTTAAAAGTCATCATCTACATTTTTTCCATAATCTTATAAATTTTAAAGTAATCCTCGACTATTTGACAGTTTTGAACGGAAATGTTTTTAATTCAAATTGAATATGTTTTTAACTTTCAGGAACCCTGTTTATGGGTATAATCATCTGCTTGCTTGATGTTTTGGTTTATGAAATGTGTACATATTTAAAGGGAAATCTCGTTTCTAGACATGTAGTAATTAGCTTTTGGATAAAGGGAGAAAGAAAGTAAAAGACCGAAAAAGAAAAAGCACTGATGATAAAAATAAAACAATGAGGTGTTTATTTATTTCAGTCGGCTTTGGAAAGGATCCAGAATTAGAAAGTGTGCCCCCACTTGGTTTGATATGATAAGACCTTCAGAGAACAATTCCTAAATAATTGGTTATGCACATGTCTTGGTTATTTTGTGGGACAACCGCTTGCAATATTTTCCACCAAAACAAAAGCCATTAACGAGTATGTAAATAACATAAAATGAAATGATGTAGGTGGCATTAGCAGGACAAGAAGCATACATGGAGACAATAAGGAAGGCACAGTTGGGGATTGGGCTTGCAAACGTGAAGACAATAGACGCCAAGGGACTGCCCCTGGAAATGGATGGGGTTCACCTCACAACGTTGGCACAAGTTCGACTCGGCCACATGCTGTCCGATGCTTATCTTCAGTCCTATTCACCTTTCCTTCCCGTTTCTCGTCAAACCAGCTCTGCTTCTTCTTCAACCTCTGCACCACTACCACTACTAGCCACATCTTTCCTTATTTTTCATTACCTTGCTAAGTTACACTTTGCTTGAGTTGAGGATAGATAGTCCTGACATTAAACCCATTTCACTTATATAATTTAATGATAATACACGAAAGCACATACGATTTGATTACCAACAAAAGTTGAAAACATCATTATACCATTTTTATACAGTCATATCAACTAAAATTTGAGTCACTCAGCTACACTAAGAAATAATAAATTCTCACATGCTAAATATTTAGATGAGAAATGTTAATTTTGAAAATTAAAAGACGAAACTACCTTTGGTTAATTTTTTAATTTTCAAATCCCAAAATAGTATAATTTGAAAATTATGACACTGACCAATGACAAATTCGTCTTTTTACTTTTAAAATTAACATTTTTATCCAATAACCCAAATTTTAATTAAGGAAAAATTCTAGATTACCCCCCTTAACTATACACGAGTCTCACATGAACTTCCTTAAGTACAAAATCAATCTGAGAGGTGTCTTAAGTATCAAAAAGTCCCACTTTACCCTTTTCCGTTAACTTTTTTAAAAATTCTGTTAAGTTTTTTGTGAAATGACGAAAATAACCTTGTATCTGAAAAATTAAAATAAACAAGTAAAAATGATTTTGAACTCTTTTTTCTAATTTTCTCGTTGCACAAAATAAAGAATAAAATTTTGTTAGTAGTAAAAATAATTTTTTAAAAGTTTTTTTTTATAAAAAAAATTTAAAAATAAAAATTTATTTTTAAACATTGTTTTTTTTATTAAAAAAAAATTAATAATAAAATATTTTTTTATTCTTTGTTTTTGTAAAAAAAATAGAAAAAAGAAGTTCAAAATCATATTTATTTATTTATTTTAATTTTTCAGATATAGAGGTATTCGTCATTTCACAAAAACTTAACAGAATTTTTTAAAAAATTAACGGAAAAAGGTAAAGTGAGACTTTTTGATACTTAATGCACCTATCATATTGATTTTGTATGGTTCATGGGAGACTCGCGTATAATTAAGGGGGTTTATCTGAAATTTTGCATAAATTTTATTATTATGGGCTATCCTGATTTGGAACGTGCCAGCCATCTAAGCAATTAACAATTTAATTATTTAGGTACGTAAATCTCACCACTCACATGCTACATTTTGTTACTTAATTTTATTCTTAATTAATATTTATTTATTAAGACATTCACAATGCAAACGTGCATGATTTAATTTGATTTGGTTGTATTCTATTTCTGATTATATCCTCAATTATTTAATTTTTTGCGTGTGTTTCCTTCTTATGCGAGGGTCGCGTGGACACAAATGAAATTCGAATAATGATAAAATAATTTAAATGATTGGTAGGCTTAGTTATGAATAATATAATAAAATAAAATAAAATGGTAGATTGAAACCAAATACGGTGGGCAATAGAGAAGGATGATGATGGGGTAGGGACCAGACATATTTTATGACATCGATCTGATTCAATCGGACTGAAAATATTAATTATTTTATGGACTACAAGCTACTCTTTTTCTTTTACATAAGAATGATCATGAGATGGATTTGAACTATCGTGAATTAGCCCAATAATTTAAGACATAAATAAAAATTCGCTATAGGGTTGTGACATTGCATAATTTTGTGAGATCTAATAAACTCTCAATTTGCCTACGCTTTTAAATGACTGTTTTCGAGCAGTATTCACGAAAATGAATTTTGAATGATTGTTGAGTGAGATGCTGGCATTGAATGAAGCTGAAATGAATTATGTCTGCTGACATATATGCGTAGAAAGAGAGTCGAACCGACCGAGCCAAATAATCGCGAAGTTGAGATGAGATGACCAATTTATAGCATTGGGGAGAAGTTAATGTGCTATTAGTAATGCCTTAGGCAGTTTTTCCATGCCCCTAAAACTAGTTTAAACTTGATTTATTTGCAATTATTTTTAATAACCGCAAATAAATGTGTTCTAATATTATTTCAAATTTTGAAATACCTCATTTTTTCTTTCTTTTACCTTATGCTTCAGCGTTGGTTGAGATGACATTAGTAGACAAAAATTAGGGATGACAACAAAGCTTAAATGTGGCGAAGATCTAATCCTCTCGTCTCTATTAAAAGGGGTACCAAGACTTTACAGAATACAGAGTGGGTGACTGAAATATTCACGAGGGTAGGGAGGGCTACTCGTCCCCACCCTGCCTCTGAAACATAAAATAATAGTTGCATATAAATTTTTTTGTGAGGAAAAATATGAATATTATTAAGCAACTAACATGGCATGACGCCGGACAGCTGAAACAATAGATAGTGGGATAGACATCACTCTGTGATCCTAGTTACTTTTAGTTAAAATGTACATGACTAGTTTATGAGCCAAAGAAAAAAATTAAAACATATATCCCAAAAGTGGACTGTACGCAACACTTATCACTAATGATATCTTCAAATATCTCCAACTCGACCAGTTTAGCATTATGTAGAGCCACGACCTCTACCTCATACGGATAGAAAAACCCTGTGATCCCGTTGCAGAATGCTTTAACCATGGCTTCATGATAACCCCGGAGACCAATTGACTCGAACCAGGTAGCATCATGCAGAGCCACGGCCTCCACCTCATACAGATAGAGAAACCCCGTGATTCTACTGCAGACTGCATTAAATCAGGTTCCTCGATCAACCCTACGATTTAAATATCCCTAAACCATATATTTTCTATAGACCATGTTTTAATTTTCTATTTATTTAATTAATTAAATATTTTCATGGGCTAAGGATTGGGTTTCGAGGAATCCCAGTCAGACTTTTGCAGGGCGAGTGACAGGGATTTTCACAGGGCACTAAAACCGCACTGTTATTATCCTTAGCAGGGACCATTAAATGTGGGGGGAATTATAAATCACTATTCAAACTATCACTCATTTTCACATCATTGTATCGAAATAAAAACTCGATTTTGCATTCACCAAACTAATTTTTTTCGTCACATTTAGCTTGAAAGGGTCTAAATCTAACATAATTTTGAAGTAAAAATTTCAAAATGTCTTCACTATCAGACGAGGAGTATATCCGTAATGAATATGTCCGTTATTATCTCTATAAGAAATGATAAAATATTTCAAAATCAGCATACATTGAACATACTAATTAATTAATCGATAAAATAAACACAATTACTGAAATCGCCCCGAACCCGATCCGTTGTTATTACATAAGATATTTGTCGAGTTCGGAGTATTTTGTCATCTTCGCCCAGAAATGAAATGAGAATGAGTTATCCACAGCGGAGGCTGGAGAGTAGGTGGTTGCGTGGCGGGCTGTGAGGGGCGGGTTTGAGCCGGAATATAATATCCACAGCTACAACAACACAACACAACGACGACGCGTTTCGTTCATCAAATCATCATCACCTCATTCACTTATTAAACCCCTCTCTCTCTCTCTCTCTCTCAGCACACACACTCACGCTTTTCACGTTCCTCTGCCACACAACACACCACAACCAGGCCCAGCTCCGCGAAGAAGACGAACCAGAGATTCAACACCGTTTCGTGCTCTTCTCTGGTTCGAGCCTCTCCGATTGAACCTCCATTCTCTCACATTCCGCCCTCCCGATTCGTCCCGGTCTCGCGATGATCTGTGGTTGTTCGTGCCCGTCCGTACGTGACGTGTGTTTTGGGATGGTGGATTCGGTTTTCGATTCCTTGCGCTGAAGATTTTGCTCCGGAGTGAGGGTTGCGGGAGCGATTGGATTGGATTGAATCGAATTGAATTGAATCTGGGAGGGGGTGATTATGGAGGTGGAGGAGGGTTTGTCGATACCTAATGAGCCGGAGCAGGTGATGAAGCTCAGAGGTGGATCAGTTCTGGGGAAGAAGACCATTCTCAAGAGCGACCACTTCCCTGGCTGCCACAACAAGCGCTTGTCTCCGAACATCGACGGTGCTCCCAATTACCGTCAGGTTGTTTTCTGGAAGCTAATTTTGTTTTTGGATTCTGTAATCATTGCTTCTGATACTGAATTTAGAGGCCCATAGGAAAAAGGAAGTTTATTTCTTGCCTTTTGATAAATTATAATTTCTGACCAATTTTTTTACTAAACCCCTTTTGTTAATTGCATCATCTCAGTGGCTCACATTTTCGGCCGAGTTTTGAGTAGGGTCTCTGTAAATGCCCAATTTAGTTCTGTTTCCATCACCCATTTCATGATAAAGCTGTGCATTTCTCTGTAAATTAAGAAAGAAGTGAACCCTTCAACAAGTGCTTTGAGCTTTTTGTACTGCTAAAGTTAAATTGCTGATGTTTCACTCTTTTTACTAACTTCCTTAGGCCGACTCATTACATGTTCATGGTGTTGCGATTCCAACCTTTGATGGGATTCGGAATGTTCTCAAGCACATTGGGACTAAAATAGATGGGAAACGTGCACAAGTTCTTTGGATGAATCTACGGGAGGAACCGGTAAACCCTTCCGCCAGGACTCAAAATTTATTTTCTGTATTTTTGCTGTACAGATATTTATAACCTGTAGATATTTATCCCTCCTTCATTGCATACACAGCTTTTATTTAGAGGATATTGCCTTTTGATTTCTGATGATAGTGACTTACTCATCGTTGATGTAACCAATAGATTTTACTTTACACGCTGTTAGCTTTCTTTTGTTTAGCTGTAGGTGGATTTCTCATCACTACTGTACTATGACCATTTGAACAATTCATGTGTCAGAGAGCTCTAAAAAAGATATTCAATGTCTCAAGAGTTATGTGGGAGAAAAATAATCCTTTATAAGTTCCTTCATAAATATAAAGTGCTAACATTCCTTGATATTAGCACGTGCTTTGATTAAATTTTCCAATGTGTATTCTTGCAACAGGTGGTTTACATTAATGGACGACCCTTCGTATTGCGAGACGTAGAGAGGCCCTTCTCCAACCTTGAATATACGGTATGCCAATAAATATATCCTTTGCAGATTTTTTAGTTTTCTCATTGTGATATGGGTTTTTATTATTTCTGATAGGAGCTTGATTTTCTTACCTTGGGGGATCTTTCTGCATTATATTCATTCTCTCTTTCTGCATGATATTGATTGGCCAAAATATTCTTAAAAGGAGGCTAAATATGAAAACTACCTTTCCAAATAATGATAATGCAGCTTAACTTCACCTCACCATTCCCCTTATAAGGCAAACAAAGTTTTCTCCTTGTACACTCTAAAAAGGCTGTCACATATGGATTATGATTCTCTGCAATGTTAACCAGGTCAGAGAAATTTAGCATGAGAGGATTCTTTGCAGCAAAATTGTCACCAAAATCTATCTATGCTAACACAGCTCATTAAAAAGTAGCCAGAAAAAGAATACTGTTTAATTATCTCTTCTACTTCCCATTCTTTTGCACAAACTTAACTAAAGTGTCTTCTTGCCTCCCTGGTTGTTCAGCTGTTGTACATATCCCTGTATTTATAGAAGCAAGCAGATCATTCTTGTCTGTCATAAAACAAACATATTCCAATTGCTTTTTCATTGAGTTCTTATAAGTTATAACCTAAATTGTACACCATCGTTAACATTATTTTACGTCCTTGAACTTTATGTATAGTCTAGGTGTTTTAGTCCATGTACTTGAGTACCTTCATGAAAAGATACACATTAAAGAACACATGCATTGGTAGAGTTATATCGGTATGCATTACTGTCTTATAAAATTGAATATGACTTTCTACCCTGATTCAGGGGATTAACAGGGATAGGGTTGAGCAAATGGAAGCTCGATTGAAAGAGGATATACTGATGGAAGCTGCAAGGTATTTTTGTTGAACCTTATGAGTATTCTTTAGCTGTTGTCATCATCTGCTACTCACTTTCCTTGATATCAAAGTCTACTTGCACATATGACTCAACAGCTATGGAAATAAGATCCTTGTCACTGATGAACTACCAGATGGTCAGATGGTGGACCAATGGGAACCCGTGTCCTGTGATTCCGTGAAGACGCCTCTGGAGGTAAATCTTCTTTTAGTCTTGTGGAATACCGACTTAGTATTTGCCTAAAATTTGTTTATTTGATTTAGGTGTACGAGGAGTTGCAAGTAGAAGGATACCTTGTTAGTTATGAACGTGTTCCTATAACTGATGAAAAACCACCAAAGGAGCTGGATTTCGATATTTTGGTGAGTCAGTTCATAAATTCAGATTTGAAGCTTCATTATCCAGCTATGTTTAGAAATCTTTATAAAGGAATGCATGCTTGTGCATGTGTTCTAGATCTCTACTCCTAAATGAACTCTTTAGGCCCTCCTAGTCTACTAGGTCTCTGATGTGCTAGTTTAATTCAGAACTCTCTCTCTAGCCAAGCTCTCAGGTTATAGGATTATCTCATTCTCTCACTATCCAAAGCAAACTAGTTAGGTTTTTCCTTTGTGCAGGAATTTGCGGCCATTTTACCATATGTTTCATATTAAGGGCTGGGGTGTAATGATTTATGAGAAGTTGATTTGGATTTGGTCCCAAAATTATGGGTTCAGTGTTGGTATGTATAATGGAATCACAAAGGGTGCTGTTTTTGCATACCAAGGAAAAACATATAACACAAAATTCTTGAAATACATATGCTGGCACACATCACTTGTAGCTCATAAATTTCTTGAAATACATACGCTGACACATGCACACACTAATGCATGTAGTTTACCTTTTTCTATGTTTCCTTTTAGGTTCAAAAAATATCAGAAGCTGATATAAATACAGAAATAATCTTCAATTGTCAAATGGGACGTGGAAGAACTACAACAGGAATGGTGATTGCTACTTTGGTTTACCTCAACCGAATAGGAGCATCTGGTATTTTTTTTATACTTGTGTTCATTTATAACCTATATTATATCAACAGAAACTGCTACTGTAGACATGGGTCAAGCCAATGTTGTTAATGCTGTTTTATCTCTTCATAACTTTTCAAGTTTAAATGGTTAGTAGTTTGCCAGTTTCCTGAGACATTTGCCTTTGCTCACTGATTGAAGAGATGCCATTTGCATAAAAACCCTAGTGAGCTAATTAATCACGTAAACGGAATATCATCCTTTGTTGCAACGATTGCGCAATACCAAAACAGCACCACACCTTGTAATCTAATTGTGACGACACTTCATTATAAGAAAAAAATTATCGCGGAGTCTGAATAACCAAAAATAGGATTCCCCCTTGAAAAAAGATAAACATATCTGTGACTTGTTCATCATTGGCTCTACACTTTCTAACAAGAATCTGTGTCTAATTTTCAGTTTAAATTCCATGATATCATTTTAAAAAGTACATCTTATGCTCATACAAAGCAGGTATTCCAAGAACTAATTCGATTGGAAGAGTTTTTGACCTTGGGTCTGATGTAAATGAGAATATGCTAAACTCAGAAGAAGCAATTCGTAGAGGAGAATATGCAGTCATAAGAAGCTTGTTACGGGTTTTAGAGGTATTGTGTAGTTGCTTTTTTACTCTTTTTAGCATATAACATTTTATATTAATTAGTGGATCTCGTAGGGTGGGGTTGAAGGCAAAAGACAAGTGGATAAAGTCATTGACAAGTGTTCCTCCATGCAGGTATGTTATTTATGCGATATAATATATTAATTTGTAGAGTATAAAAAACTATTTTTTCATAAATTTTTGTCATGTATAACGTTATTGTTATGCATTGCATTGTCTCGATCTTTTCCAAGTGTAATAATCTTACTTTATGACTTTTAAGCATTATGGTTAATAACTTAGTAGGGATGTTTAGATTCTTATTGATAGAAATAGGGGAAATATATTGTTGATCGATATGTAATATGATAGTTCTCTATTTATAGAGAAAATATGAAACCCTAATAATCAAACATAAAACCCTAATGGGCTGGAGCTCTAATGGGTTAAACATAATCTAACAATCCCCTCAAACTCAATACGGTGGAAACTGAATTGGGTTTAAATCTAAAATAATTTGGCGCGCGAATGTCCATTCTTCTTCCTCGTATGATGAGTTCTTCAAAAGGAATTCATTGATACTAACGCTCCCCCTCACATGCAAGAGTGTGAATTATGGGATTACTTTCCGCATTACAGGAGATTGCATGTGGCCCCAAAAAATGGCAAAGGGTGGGTGAAAAGCAGAGCCTTGTAAGTAATATGGTTAATAATTTAGTTGGGATGTTTAGATTCTTATAACTTCTAAAATGTTAGATTAGGAGGGCTCTCTTTAGGCTATCATGTAAGTGGTGAAACTCCCTGACAGTTATATGCGACTGCTCAGTTATGCCGTCATCCTTTTTATGTGGGTCTAATTCTCTTTACTTTTCAACATTATCCCTGATCTGGGCAATCACCACGTGAAAGGGGGCTCTTAGTCTTAGCTAATCACTTAGATTCTACTATCCAATATTCCCCTCGCGGGGACACAATGGCACATGGATCTCTGATTCCAAGCTAGTCTCTTAGAGGAAGTTGCTACTGATTCCCAGCTAGGGCAGACTGCCGATCCCAACTAGTCTTTCTCAGACCCTTTTTTTTTCAACTGTAGTGCCTTTTTGATCCATCAAGATCAAACAGATATAATGCCTTGTTAGAATTTTTAAAGTTTCTATGATTATGGTTTTTGTAAGGTATATTTAGCTATCATATAAATGTTTGAGCTTCCAAGCTAAAAGGTCAACCTTGCTACTTGGGTTAGGCTCTTACCTTTTTAAAAGTTTCTTGATTGCATTATCACCAATCAATCTGATACTATGTCTTTGTAAAGTACATGGAATTTTCTTCCTCAACTGAATGTTTTAATTGAGCTGCAGAACTTACGCGAAGCAATTGCCACTTATCGAAATAGTATTCTCCGTCAATCAGATGAGATGAAGAGAGAGGCTTCACTTTCGTTCTTTGTTGAGTACTTGGAAAGATATTACTTCCTCATTTGTTTTGCTGTCTATATCCACTCAGAGAGAGCAGCACTTCGTTCTAGTTTATGTGGTCATACTAGTTTTACTAACTGGATGAAAGCAAGGCCAGAATTGTATAGCATAATTCGTAGGTAAAGATACTGCAGCTTATGTTTTAATATTGCATGTTCAGTTGCATAATTTTCTTCTTTCCAAGTACTCAAGTAGAATGGGTGACATGATTCTTGAAAGCATATTTAGTAGTGGTAAAGTACTAGTTTTTCTGAGCACTTTAGAACTACAAAGATGTTGAATCTATGAAGTCAAAATTTGTGACTCGTGGAAGTTTAAACTGACAGAGTGAAATGTGTCAGTGCAAGCTGAGTTGCACTAAAATTTGAGACTTACTTGGTTGAAGGGCTGAGTTGCCGACAGTTAAGGTATGACAGAGGCACCTTCTGATGGTTCAAGTCTCTACCTACGGTATGAAACAACTTACTATTTAATTAAACCACGATTCTATGGGTGCCCCCATGCCGTATTCCAATCAACCCATTTAATGTTGGGTTCTACTATTACCATCCCAGTGACAGTATGAATTGGCATGGTACTTTTCAACACTTCACAACCACCCCGAAAGGAATACCTTGGGAAATTGTAGCATTTATAAAAGTTTAGAACTCGTGAATGAAGAATGAGAGATCACAAAAGTCCCAATTTAGAAGGTTAATTTCCTCATCAATAAGTTGCCTATTATAATTTAAAATTTGCCCATTCCAAAATGTAATGGATACAACATGCAGTATTCATTTTCACTTTTTTCATCGGGTTTTGTTCTTTTCATTCACTCAGGTCACAGCCCTCAGGGGCCTCATTGTACAGCCTAGGGGCTGAGGGTTTGCTGATCCTGTTTCAGGATCTCATTCTCTTTTTTAATAAGTTTTCTTTACTGTTGATGGGAAAAAAACAACTTGCTGTTAAATTATTTTGTTGCCACTGTGCCCTCTTACAGGTTGCTCCGAAGAGATCCAATGGGTGCACTTGGTTATGCAAACTTAAAGCCATCTCTGATGAAAATGGCTGAATCTGCTGATGGCCGCCCTTGTGAGATGGGTGTTGTTGCTGCACTGAGAAAGGGAGAGGTTCTTGGTAGTCAAACTGTTCTGAAAAGTGACCATTGTCCGGGTTGTCAAAGCCCACATTTACCCGAGAGAGTGGAAGGTGCGCCAAATTTCAGGGAAGTACCTGGATTTCCAGTATATGGAGTTGCCAATCCAACCATTGATGGTATTCGATCTGTCATTCAGAGAATTGGTGGCTCGGAAGGTGGGCACCCAGTTTTTTGGCACAATATGAGAGAAGAACCTGTTATTTACATCAATGGAAAACCATTTGTGCTCCGTGAGGTTGAGCGGCCTTGCAAAAATATGCTAGAATACACGGTAATTTTTAGTTATATATTCATTATTAAAGACTGGTAAGTCGTATCTAATTCGGCCTGAACTTTGTTTTGCATTCATGCATTGCAAGAAAATGGTGTTAGAAGCGATTATTTTCGTTTAATATTAGCTTTGCTTGTTAGAAAGACGGTATTCAGAGAGGGTATCCTAACTCTATAGTTTTTTTTTTCTTTTACATCCGAAACTTATTTTGTTCAGATTTGGTTCCCAAGTTTCATTTTGTTTTCCAGTTTTGGTCCATTCCGTCACAACGCTGTTAATTCAGTTGCATGGCACTGGTGTGCCAATGGTGTTGTGCCAGAAGTGACCAAAACTAAACAAAATGGTATACTCAGGGTAACAAAACTGAATGGAAAAAAAACTATTTAGCTTAGTGGTAGGTGTTTAGTATTTTATTCATGAGGTCATGGGTTCAAACCTTGAAATTTGCTAACAAAACTGAATGGAATTGTATACTTTGGGTACTGAACAATGCGATACTTAGTAAAATAAATCTGAATGAAGAGCATCTTGGGTACTATATATGAACAAAATGGATATATTAGGTACCGTTTCTGAACATTGTCCTTGTTACAATAGATAAATAAAATGTAACATGGGTAGTTTCAGAAGGTGATAGGGTGTTCAACTTGATCATGGTATTCATGCCCTTCTGATTGTATAGAAAAAATCTAGATTAATTTTTTTTCTTGTTTTTCCCCATCTTTTTATGCTCAAAGTTGTCTCTCTGCTAATGTGTATTTGATCTATGCGCTCAGGGAATTGATTGCGAAAGAGTGGAGAGAATGGAGGCTCGACTGAAAGAAGATATTGTGCGGGAAGCTGAACGCTATGGTGGTGCCATAATGGTCATTCATGAAACTGATGATGGGCAGATTTTCGATGCTTGGGAACATGTGACTTCTGATGCTATCCAGACCCCACTAGAGGTTTTCAGATGCTTAGAGGCAGATGGTTTCCCTGTGAAATATGCTCGAGTACCAATAACTGATGGCAAAGCTCCCAAAAGCTCTGATTTTGACACAATGACAGTTAATATTGCATCCGCTTCAAAGGACACAGCTTTTGTTTTCAATTGCCAGGTTAATATTACATTCTTTTTGTGCATTCGTGGTGATCTTAAGTAACAATTATGAAGTTTGCGGTGTCCTTTTACTATGTTATATTCCTTCATATTATATAATTAATCACAGATGGGAAGAGGAAGGACTACCACTGGTACTGTGATAGCTTGCCTTCTCAAACTTAGGATTGACCATGGAAGACCTATTCAGATAATCTTTGATGACGTGAATCATGAAGATTCGGAATGCGGTACCTCAAGTGGTGAAGAATCTGGTGCTATTACTTCTGAATCCACCTCCAGTATGGCGAAAATAAAACCTGAAAAGGAGCAAAGTCGTGCATTTGGTATAAATGACATCTTATTGCTGTGGAAGATAACAAGGTTATTTGATAATGGTGTCCAGTGCCGGGAGGCACTAGATGCTATAATTGATAGATGCTCTGCTCTGCAGAACATTCGACAAGGTGTTTTGCAATACAGAAGAGTATTCAACCAACAACATGTTGAGCAAAGGGTAAGGAGAGTAGCGCTCAATCGTGGTGCTGAGTACTTGGAACGATATTTTCGTTTAATTGCTTTTGCGGCATATCTTGGAAGTGAAGCATTCGATGGATTTTGCGGGCAAGGAGAATCTAGAATGACATTTAAACACTGGTTGCATCAGAGACCAGAGGCCCAAGCAATGAAATGGAGCATCAGATTAAGGCCTGGGCGGTTTTTCACTATCCCTGTAAATGTTCTCCTCCAAAATGATTTAGACACTAACATTACCTTTATTACTGTCGTAAGTCAACTTAACGTGGTTGGACCTGACTGTGCTTTTGATTTGGGAATTTAGGATGGGTTGAGAGAACCTTACGAGTCTCGGAATGGAGATGCAGTCATGGAAGCTATTCTCAAGGCTCGCAATGGTTCTGTCTTGGGGAAGGGCTCAATTCTTAAGATGTACTTCTTTCCTGGTCAGCGAACTTCCAGCAACATACAAATTCATGGCGCACCACATGTTTATAAGGTATGGTTATATAAATGCCCACAAGTATAGATGGATTTAACATTCTCTTCTCTATGTGCGGGACATAAACTTTTAGCATTGCTCATATGGGTGGATTGAAATCCCATCGTGTCCCTTTTATTTTCTGGGCTTGATAAAAACATTGCTAACTAGATTTACTTTATTACTTATTCTATTATACTTGTTACATGTTTAGAAACTCATGTTTGTTAATATAATGGCGAAGATTACATGTGCTTTTGTTAAGACACGTACTCACACTCATTTGCATACACAAATCCACACGAGGGTTTCTTGTATGAACAGTTACCATCTGATTGCCAAAAGTGCGCCGCCTAAACCTGATAGTTGTATTACGTTAGGTGGATGGATACCCTGTGTACAGCATGGCAACCCCAACCATTGATGGTGCCAAGGAGATGTTAGCATATTTAGGTGCCAAGCCCAACGAAGAAGGGACTGTCGGTAGGAAGGTAATACTGACTGATTTGAGAGAAGAAGCAGTTGTTTACATTAACGGCACACCTTTTGCCCTGAGGGAACTAAACAAACCCGTTGACACCCTCAAGCATGTGGGAATTACTGGTCCTTTGGTAAGTCATCATTACGACATATTCAATTGAAGAAACTGTGATCACTTAAATAATATTCTGTAATGCTATTCTTCTAACTATTTATGCAGGTAGAGAACATGGAGGCACGGCTGAAAGAAGATGTATTGTCTGAGATCAGACAGTCCGGCGGACGAATGCTTTTGCATCGTGAAGAATATAGCCCAACCCTAAAGCAGTCCAGTGTAAAAGGATACTGGGAAAACATCTTTGCAGAGGATGTCAGGACTCCTGCAGAAGTTTATGCTTCTCTTGTAAATGAGGGTTATAATATTACGTATGGGAGGATACCTTTAACTAGAGATAGAGAAGCTTTAGCTTCTGATGTTGATGCTATCCAGTGCTGCAAAGACGAGTAAGTTTTGATGATGCAAACATCATTGTTCAGTGCTTTTGGCATGATTTGTCATATTCTGGATTATAAATGATTTTTTTTTTGCATGCAGGTCTGCGGGATGCTATCTTTTTGTGTCACACACTGGCTTTGGAGGAGTTGCGTATGCTATGGCGATTGTTTGTATTAGACTTGATGCAGAAACAAACTTGTCATCAAGCCCAAAGTCATTGGTGGGTCCACAATTAGGTCATAATTCCGATGAGTACTTACCATCTTGGGCTTACAATGAAGAAGCACTTAAAATGGGTGATTACCGCGACATCCTAAGCCTAACGAGAGTTCTTGTGTATGGTCCCAAAAGCAAGGCAGACGTTGACACCATCATAGATAGGCACGTATCTCTTTAGTTGAAGAGTTGTAGTAACTTCAACTTAATCTACATGCTAATTTATGGCTGTTTTTCTCCTCGATGATACTAACTATTTTCCATTGTTCTACAGGTGTGCTGGTGCTGGGCATTTGCGCGATGATATTTTTTATTATAAGAAGGAACTAGAGAAGTTTCCTGATAGTGATGATGAGCATCGAGCTTACCTCATGGATAGGGGCTTTAAGGCTTTGAGGTCAGTTTTCTATAATCACCTATTGGATTTAGATAGGAATTTCATGAGAATTGGACTAATGGGGAATATGGGAATTTCATGAAAATTGGACTGATGTGAGAAAAAGGGAATGATGTGGAAGTGGAAATAGGAATGTGGTCCTGAATCACAAAATAAAAATATAGTGATTGCCATTTCCTTTGGAAGGTACCTTAGTCCTAGCTAATCGTTTGTTCTATGCCTTTTTTGTCGCGAATTTGATTTAGATTCCATGTCACAAAACCTCTTCCCTTATTTTGTCGGAAATTTCAATATCTCAATGGCCTAAACAATTGCCCGACAGAGTGGTACATTGTTGTTGAAACTGAGTATTTAGGAAATCTAATATTGGGGAATGGGGATTGTGCATCAGAGCCGCTCTTGGTACCACACTTTTGAATTTCTACATAACCTTTCAGTATATTGTGGATGATTAAATGGACATCTATATCGAACTTAGATAAAAAAACAATTGCCCGACAAACATTCACTCTTTTCAGGTACATCATAAATCTGTGTGTAATGTAACGTAAATGTAACCATCCGTTTCTTTGTTGGGCTGTGCAGGAGATACTTCTTCCTGATCACGTTCAGATCGTACCTCTACTGCACTTCGGCAGAGAAGATGAGATTCACGTCGTGGATGGCTGCAAGGCCAGAACTCAAGCATCTTGGTAACAACCTCAGGATTGATAAATGATACGATTCGGCCACATATATGTATGTATAAGCAATGTTTGTTTGTGAAGTGTAATGTTAGTAGTGTATAGGTGGCAATTCTGTTACAGTTTCTCCATTGTTGTTGTTGTTGTTGTTGTTGTTGTATACACCATCCATCTCTTGTGTTCAAAACCCACCCAGAAAGGGGAGGGACATGACATATACTGTGAGAGTGAGAACTAGGACTTTATGGCAACCCATAAGGTCTCTTCTCTGTTAGATATATGACTAAGAATATAAATGTATGCTACTATTGTAATTGTATTATATTATTTTCAATGATAATTGTAAAAACTCGATGTGTATTGCAAAAAAATACCCGAGAAAACGGCGAAAAGGCGCTCTCTACTTTCACACTTTTGTAAGATGTTGTATATTTTGTTAATGACAAAAATGTGACGTGAACTTTGCATTTTTATGCAAAATATGTATTTTTACAAAATTGATTAACTTGCTCTTGAAATTAAGAATTAATTTTTTTATAGAATTATTTTTATTTAAAAATAAATTAAGAAATTGATTATACAAATTTTAGTTTTAAAATAAAAACAAAAGTTTTAAATATATATTTTTTTAAATCTTATTTTTGAAGAGCTATACGGTCATTTTTTTTGTATAGGGGCCCAATCAAATAAAAACAGGTCTTTAAAATACAAAATAAGAATCCATCCTCACCATACATTCTAAGATCAAATAGCTCATAGTGTGCCAACACATTACTGACAGTTTTGTAAATAGTTTAACTTAAGATTATATTTAGGT
>JAYMTP010002880.1:0-18407 GCA_036897365.1 Geranium brycei
ACGAATCAAACTCAAACCCAAACTATTAGAGTGTGTAAGGCTCACGAACCGACTCACGTTGTATTTATATATACATGAAAATTAAATTCAAACTCAACTCAAAAATAAATAATCAAGCTTGATTTTTTTTTTTTGAAACCTACACTACCCCAACCCAAAGCCCACCCAACCTATACAGTAACTACTAACCCACCCTCTAATTTCTACCTCAACCCATAAACCCTCCCCATGTGACGCAGCATAACTCAAACTCGAGCCGAGGCCAAGGAAGGAGTGACCTGGACCACTACACCAGGGTTGCTCACAATAATCAAGCTCGAATTAATTTTTGTTATATGCATTTAGTAAATATTTTATTAATAAATTATATTTCCCCCTTTAAAAAAATTTCTGAATCCGCCATTGCCCCTTATGAATAAGCCATTTTCACTTAACTCCCCTTGATTATATACAAGTTTTCTACGCCCACTTAAGCTATCAAAAGTTACGCTTTATTTTTTTCGTTAACCTTTTAGAAAATTTTATTAATTATGTTTTGAAAATGACGAAAATACTCCTGTATTAAAAAAATTTTAAATAAAAAATAATTATTTAACTTGAGGGACTGTGAAAATGACGTATATTTAAGGAGAAGTATTTGATATTTCCCTAACATATATACACACCTTGATTTATTTTTTTGATAATTACATTAATCCTATCTAGCTGGAACTCTCGACATCACCACGAATTAGGGGTGTTCATCAGGTCGGGTCGGGTAGACCCGACTGGTTTTGGACCCGACTCAGCCTATGTCGGGTCCAGTATACCACACCTGAGACTCGACTCAACTTAGGTAGTCGGGTGTCGACAAATTTCATCACATTCATTCCAAACCAAATTAATTAAAAAGACAGAACCAACATAAATCATGAACAATTAAACATCTACACCTGCCATTGCCATCCAATAAACATAATAACTTGCTCAAAATATTGCAATTGCATAATACTTGTTGTCTTGCTCAAACAGACATAATAATACACTAATGAACTGCCCAATACAAACATATTACAGAAAATGATAATTACACATTTAAACAAAAATCAAAACCCTAATTCCTAATTCCCAGTTATGAGCCATAATCCCCAAATTGAAAACTTAAATTCAAACCCTAAATCCCAAAATTAAAATAGAATCCTAAACCCCCCAAATTAAAATAGAACCATAATCCCCAATTTTAAATTTTAAATGAAACCCTCAATCCCCAAATTAAAACTGAAATCAGAACCCTAATTTTCAGTTATGAACCCTAACCCCCAAATTGAAAACTTAAATTCAAACCCTAACCCCCAATTGAACACTGAAATCTTAAATGCAAAATCAAAACTCAAATTGAAACAAAAACTGACCTAGAAACTCCAAAATTAACCCCCAATTCGAAATAATAAACCCTGAAAGGGAAGATGAAGAGAAGAAACCCTAACCCTAACATAAAAATAACCTTCTTACCGTCATCGGAGTTCCAAACATCGTCGGTGATGAGTGAACCATGCATCTTCAATCTCCACGAGTCTCCAGCGGAGAACTGAGAAGGTAGCAACGACGCCAGTGAGAAGGTGTGTCGGTCGCTGGCGAGAAACTCTTTGAGAAGCGAGGACGGAGTTGCAGCGTGAGTGCTTCTAGAGCTGTTCTGGTTTCAAACGGCGACTTTATGAGTTGAGATTTGAGAGAGATGAGAGAGGAGGCGAAGACGGAGACGGAGACTTGAGAGAGACGAGATAGGAGGCAAATACGAGAAAGGAAGCGAAGATGGAAAGATAACGTTCAGCCGTTGAGATGCGTGTGGAGAAGCTTGTGACACGTAGACAAAATGGACGGTTGAGATGAATCGGTCGAGTGAGGTCAAGGGTCCACAATAAGCCACGTCGCTCGGTGAGTTTGTGTGAGGGACTGAGAGTTTATAAACTCTCACACATCCCACATCGGAAAGAGATGAGTTTGTGTGGGAGTTTATAAACTCTCAAAACTCACTCAAATGACAAAACGTTGAGGGGTTGGGCCTGACTAGTGGGCTTCGATGATGATTGTGGATTCTTGTCTTGGGCTTCATCACACTAATATATTTGGGGCCCTTTTAGTATATTAAGGGTCTCGGGTTGTCGGGTGATTCTCGGGTGAGCATCTCTCACCCGAGAATCACACCCGAGAATCACCTGACAACCCGAGACCCTTAATTTCACATCGGGTTCGGGTCTGTCCGACTCATCAACAACTTGGTTTTGTCGGGTGTCGGGTGAGTTGGTTTTCGGGTCAAATGGACAGCCCTACACGAAGAATGTGATTCTCAACTTTTCCTCTTGGGCTTTTGCCTCGGAATGGAACGGGCTAAGCCCAAGCCCATTTTACATTTCAAAAGGAAGATTAATAATTTTCCACGTGGCAATACCACAACAAATAGCAGAACCTCAATTTTCTTTGTTTTTGATGAGAGAAAGACATGTCTGTCTGATTTCCCTCTCATCCCCTCCACACATGCCCAAAATATGAATTATCCATTATCACTCTCTGCTGCTTTACTCCATCATTGCTTCTTCTTCTTCCCCTCCAAAACCTAGGAATCACCATGATATTAAACCTCTCTTCCTCCTCACTCCTCAATTCCAAGCCACCCAATTCAGATTTCCCATCAAAGATCAGAACCCACCTCTCCAATTCCAATTCCCCTTCTTCTTCTTCTTCTTCTTCTTCTTCCATTTCTTGTTCATTTTCTGCTCCAAGCCCTAACCCCCTCTCCGTCAAGAACCCTACTTTATTTGGATGGAGCAGGTACCCAGTTGGGAGAAGGCTTGATCTCAGGTCTAGGGCTCTTGGAGGGCTTGATCTTACCAATTTTGAGTCTGTTCTTGAGGCTGTTGGTGTGTTGACAGCTATAGTTGTTGTCCATGAAGGTGGTCACTTTCTTGCTGCTTCTCTTCAGGGCATCCATGTAAGTAAATTTGCAGTTGGGTTTGGTCCAATTTTAGCTAAATTCAAGTCTAAGAATGTGGAGTACTCCATTAGAGCTTTTCCTCTAGGTGGGTATGTGGGCTTCCCTGATAATGATCCCAATAGTGATATTCCTGTGGATGATGCAGATTTGCTTAAGAACAGACCCATCCTTGATAGAGTGATTGTGATTTCAGCTGGTGTGATTGCAAATATTATCTTTGCCTATGTCATTATATTTGTTCAAGTACTGTCTGTTGGTTTTCCTGTACAAGACCCCTTTCCTGGGGTACTTGTGCCTAATATAAAGCCCCTTTCGGCTGCCTCCCGCGACGGGTTGCTTCCCGGGGATGTTATTCTCGCTGTGAATGGAACTGAGTTGCCTAAATTAGGATCCGATGCGGTTCTTGAGCTTGTGGATGTGATTAAGAACAGTCCTAGAAGAAATGTGTTGTTCAAGATTGAGAGGGGGGACAAAGACTTTGAGGTTAGGGTTACCCCAGACGAAAATAACGATGGAACTGGTAAAATTGGAGTTCAGTTGTCACCAAATGTCAAGGTTATGAAGACTAGACCAAAGGATCTTGTTGAGGCGTTTAATTATTCAGGAAGCGAGTTTTGGGGTCTCACTAATAATGTTGTGGACGGCTTGAAGCAAACTGTTCTGAACTTCTCGCAAACGGCTGACAAGCTTGCGGGCCCGGTTGCCATAATTGCTGTTGGTGCAGAAGTTGCAAAGTCAAACGCTGACGGGCTTTTCCAATTTGCCGCCATACTTAACCTCAATCTCGCGGTAATAAATCTTCTTCCTTTGCCTGCTTTGGATGGGGGTTCCTTGGCCTTGATTCTCGTTGAAGCAGCCAGAGGCGGGAGAAAGCTTCCTCGTGAACTTGAGCAGCGGATTATGTCATCGGGGATTATGCTTGTTCTGGTCCTCGGGTTGTTCCTTCTTGTCCGTGACACACTTAACCTTGATTTCGTCAAAGAGATTCTGTGATTACTTCCACGGCATGTAAATTATTCCCAATTCAATTTGGACACGAGAAAAAGTTTGTGGTCTCGTATAGGAGAGAAATAGGTGAGAAAGTCAGTTCATTGTAGATGCTTCACATGATTGGGTACGTTTGGCTGATACTTTTTCTCTCTTTGGTTCATCTAATTATAAATCTTTCTCATAGTATCGTAAACTATAATTCTTTATTCATATTGCCAACTTAGGATGTGTTGTTGGCTCCTATTTAGGTCTCCAGCCATATAAACTTTAGTTCTCTTGCATATTTAGCAATTTCAATTACAAATTATACCAAACCTTACTTGACGAAGTGGTCAAGTGCTTGGATCCTTGGTCTGGTAGCTAGTGTTCAAGTCACGTTTTAGAATTTACTCTCAGAAAATCAACTGCCAACATTTGCTTATTGCTAATTATTTGGTATCTTATGTTGGTTATAGCTCTAGAGAAGATTTGGGTATGTATAGATATTCTAAATACGTCACAAACCCTATCTACCCATAAGTCATTCCCCACCATAATCAGTGTGATGCTGAACGGGTCGAGTGTCCCTTTGAGGACTATTTATAAACTATTTAGACTCTTTAGAACGTCTTGCATAATCAAGACCAGTATAGTGTTTTTCTCCGCCCTTTTAAAGCTGCTGGATATTTATTTGCTTTGCTTTGCATTTACAGTTGGTTCCTTGGAACTGGTCTGGTCTCCAAAATGTTTACATAATTTGAAGACCCTTCTATTTCTCTCCACATTAGTATGATATAACAAATTATATATGTTTTTACATATATTTTTATGTAGTGTTCGCGTTGATAATCGTGTTGTATTCGGGCATTTCAACGTTTAGTATAAGTCATATATATGAATGCATAACCATAACTAGAATCTAGAATTGCATTTTGATTCTTGGTGTATAATGTTGGCTTGGCATAGTGTGTATTGGATTTTAAGTTGTGATGTGAGTCAATAGTTACTATGTATGTACGCTTATTGCTCTTTTTTTGTATCAAATTGTTGCCCAACTCTCATCTATTGACTACTGTAAATTAAAATGTTCAATGTATGGGGGTTTTATAAAAAATAATGTAAATTATCAAAATATTTAGAAAATTAAGATTAACTCATTTTAGTGTAGTTTATTATAGCAATAGGGTTTAGGCTAAAATTACTATAACAATATTTTGAAATAAATGTTTGGTCGACTTTATTTGATTAATCTAATTTCAGTATAACAATATTTAATTATTTCAAAAAAAGTAGTACGTATTTAAATTTTTTTAATATATAAATATAAATATATGATTAATTAAATATTAAATATGTCAATTCACGAGTCTGAATTAAATATTTAATGAATCAAGCTCGGGCGTCTCGTTAAAAACTCGAATCATTTTCATCCCAATATTTATAAACACTAATAATTTTTATTTGAAACTTTCTTGCAACAATACTTTTATCCTAAACCTCCTTGCTATAGTAAACTACAGTAAAAGGTCAAAGAAAATAAGAGTACTCAACCTATTTTTTTAAATATTTTAATAAATTATATTATTATTTTTATATAAAAATCCCAATGATACCACCACATTTTAGCCTCCAATAAATGTTTTTTTTTTACAATTAAAAATATCGTGTAGGATTATTTTACCGGCATATCTGAAGATTATAACAGGCTTATTCATGCTTTTTCTACAACTTCTGATTATCCACTTAACATAAAAATAGTGCCAATGAAAATAAGCATGGAATAGATCAGCAGAACCAGGAAAAGAAATAAATGGCAAAATAGAAAATGAAAAAAGCATCACATTTATTGTGCAAAAATCTCTCTGAAAAGAAAGAAATATCATGTGCATCCTCCAAAACCTCGCCAATGACCTTCCATAACGTATAGTTACTTATTCATGTATATGTATTTATGAAGTAAATTGTGTAACTTATAATATAAAATATAATTCAGAAAAATGTTGATAACCAAGCTACACAGTTAATATTATACTTGTTAAATCTCTCACGCCCTTAAAATTGACACATGTAACTTTGAACATGAGTAGAACAAAGAAACAAATTGGTTTTGAATCTTCAATTTCGAACATGTAATTATTGATTAGAAATTAAAAAAAGTAGGGAGTTACTATACAATAAGAAAATGTATGAAGTCATGGTCAAAATTTCAAGAAAAGAAACTACTATATATAATATATATTCACTATCTAACCATTTATAAAAATGAGATGCCAAATACAAAACAAGAAAAAAAAAATAGCATAACGATCGTATCATCATGTTTCAGTCGGTTTTAAAATAAAATATAAAATTCGAGTTTTTTAGTCAATTATATAAACAAATACTGATTGTTTTAATATGTTAATCTCACAATAAAAATTAAAATTAAAAAAAAGAAATATGTAAAATATAGTATCAAAAAGTTTAAGACAGTAATTCCATCTTACATACATATCATTCAAGTGATGAGTTAGTAATCAAAATTGTAACTAGTTGACCTTTTGATAAAATAAGTGAAAAACATGATAGATTATAAATACCATTTGATATATATAGATGACTTAGAGAGGTCTATATATATAAAAGCACCCCTTTTCTTCACCATCCCCAAAGCATTAAGGCCTATCATTTGCTTATTGTCATTATTTCTCACTAAAACAAAAAGGGTTTGTGCCTTAGAAATGGAGGGTGGGGAGGGACAAAGGAGGGTAAGGTCGTCGGCGGCGGCGGACGGAGGGCTGAAGAAGGGGCCGTGGTCGGCGGTGGAGGACGAGATCTTGGTCGAGTACGTCAAGAGGCACGGCGAGGGCAATTGGAACGCCGTCCAGCGAAACTCGGGCCTCATGAGGTGCGGCAAGAGCTGCCGCCTCCGGTGGGCCAATCATCTCCGGCCGAACCTCAAGAAAGGGTCTTTCTCGCTGGAGGAGGAGAAGCTCATCATCGAGCTTCACGCGAAGCTCGGCAACAAATGGGCTCGTATGGCCTCTCAGGTATACTTAACAGCATGTTGTCACATGAAATATATGTAACGTTTTTTTCATGTGACTAAGAAATGTTATTATGATATGTAGTTACCTGGTCGAACAGATAACGAGATAAAAAATTACTGGAACACAAGGTTGAAGAGGCGGCAGCGAGCCGGCCTGCCTCTTTACCCTCAGGACCTCCCGCATGAGAACCATCGGCTGGAGCGCCACCACTACGGCGGGAGAGAGCGCGATTCTCTCCCAGAGGTGGCATTTTCGTCTTTTCTCGACACCACTCACAAGCACCAGCTCATGGAAATTCCGGCGCCGCCCCATCCGCGGCCGGTGGTCTATCCGTCCGATCAATTCGCCGCCGGCGTACCCTTTTCGTCATTTTACGATCCGTCCGCGGTGGGGGTGACGTCATTCCTACTCTTCGGGCAGCATCTCCCGACCACCGACCTCCACCAGCCGCCGAGTAATAACTATCATCTCCAGCTCGACTCCGGCGGGTTCGATTGCATATCGGCGGTTACGACCCACGCGCCGCCGCAGCTTCACGTACATTCTTCCTCTTCCTCGTCCGGTTTTGTCGGTCCCTGCGGCGGCGGCGCGGTGGAGGATTCGGGTGATGAAGTCATTGTCGGCCACAGCAATAGCGGGTTGTTGGGCGATGTGTTGAAAGAGTCGGTGGCGTTGAAGCAGAAGAATTGGGCACGAGAGCGATCGCCGGCGCCGGAGGCCACAAAAGGGAAGGAGGTGGCTGGTCAATCCTCAACTGGTAAGCTGATTTATTATTGCATTCCCTTAATTACTTATTTCAAATTATTTTATCGGTTTAAGTGAATAAAAGTATGTATTTGTCAAATTACAAAGGTTTTTTCTACGGTATAATTGTTTCCTTGAATGTTTTTATATAACGTAACTTATTATTAATCGATACTACCATTTAAGTATGGTGGGTTAATTAGTGATAGTGGTCTAATACAGATAATCGCTTAATCACGATATGATATTTATTTTATGTTATTGTCATTTGCCACGTAAAAATATGCAATTTTTTTTATAGAGTAATGGGAGTATTTTGGACAAATTTAATATTTACAGGGTATTACTTGTGTGAAAAATCACTCTTACAGTTAGGAAATTAAACTCTGAAATATATGTAATTTTGAAGAACTTGAATTTCATCAAAATTATATATTAATAATTATATGTTTTAGTCTCCTCCTTTTATTTTATCAAGAGAAAAAGTCACTTCAATAATTTAATTATGATTGTTTCACACTTTGTTGACTAACTATTTCTTTTAGTTCTGTAACTTGTATTTTAAGACATTTTACTACACCTAAATACAAGTTATATTACTAAAATAAATAAAAAATAGTTAAGGTAACAAAGTGTAAAATGACAATAGTTAAATACAGTAAAATGTATTTTCCCCATTTATGAGCGTGGATTAGTTCCTAACTTGCACACAGGTTGTTTTCACCTCCAATAATCATGTACAAGAAAATGCAAATTAATTTGTTTTTCAAGCACCATAGGTTCAACTAATTATCTAGATGCAAATAGAATTAATTTATGTTGATTGAAGTAATATACATGAATATTGAACTGATTATCACAGGGTTGATGAAGAGGAGCGAGCAGGGTAGTGTCAAAATGGTGGAGGAGGACATGAAGAACTACATGGACGATGAATTGCTGAGCCTGCTCAACAGCTTCCCGGCGGCAGCCCCTCTGCCGGATTGGTACCCTCGGTCCGGCGACGAATTGTCCCCGAATAATTGTAATAAAAACCATGATCAATGGGCCACTTGGAATAACATGCCTGGCTTTTGTACCACCGATGAATCAAGGGAAGTTCTACATTTCCTTTAAATTAATATTGTAAAACATAGGTACTTTAGAAAATTTGTTAGAATAAATAAATCCATTAATTTAGAAAGATAGTCATGTATTTTTATATTTCTTAGACTTTGTTAACTAAAAATTTGTCCTGTTTCGAACATATATATCTAATTAATACATGTGATATACGTTTTCATTATTAAAATTAAGACATGTGTACATATTCAATTTCTAGAAGCCAGCAAATGTGTAAGTGTATATGATAATATACTGCATTTGGTGCTACTTCTTCTTCTTCTTTCTCTTCTGATTTATTTTTATATTTTTTTATTGTGTTTATCTTTGTTTAGAAACTGATTCAGTCAACTTGAGTCAATATATCTAATTCAATATGGTATGCTGAGTAGCATTTGACTAAATTTATTACAGTAACTTAATGTTTAAAATGGAATTTTAATTATATGATTGAAGTTGGAAAATATTATCCTTTCTTTTTAAATTTTTTTAACTGATGATATTCAATATCATCAAAAAAATAATATAAATGGGTACGTTAAAAACAGTTAAATAAGTGCCAGTGATAGTGGGAACTCACTTCGTTTTTTTCTAATCAAATGATCACCGAGTCGTCAAAATTAAATTTTGTAAGAAGTTAAAGTACTTAGTGACAGATATACTCATCTTGGTAATAATTAATGCATAACTTGAATTATCGAAAAAGAAAGTGAATATTTAAATAAAACAATTATTTTTTTATGAAAAAAATGAGCACCGATTTAAGAAATAAGAAATTAAGCTTACGTGGGAGCAGAGGTCGAGTCTTGGGATTCAGGACAGGGATCACGGTTGGTGGATGAGGTCGGCGGCGTTTGGGGCCTGTGTTGGGGTTGGCGAGGGGTAGGTAGTCGGTAATAGGGGGTGGAGTGTGCGATTGTTGATGTGGCCGATTTTCACCGGAATTGAGGAGGGGAAGGTAGGGTTCGTCATGGATAATCCTGCGGAAGGCATTCTGTCGGTGGTCAACGACCGTGGAGAATCGGGAGAGCAATTTTGGACAGCAAAATCCGATCCCGGTCTGGCTGGCTTTTTCATCTAGTTAAATTGGTTTGTTTTTCCGTTGTTCAATCTATGCTTGATGGCTCGATACTGGGAAGGATCGGGGGTTCTTTAGCGTCGATGGGCTGATCCTGGTAAGCACGAAGAGATTGGAAGACTTGGATTGTCAAAGATTCGTGATTCCTCTAGAGATATCGATCGCCATCGTTGGAGTAAGGATACTGATAGCAGGGTCGATCGAGGAAGTTTGTTTAATGCGTTATGCAGTGGGATCACGGGGTTTCTCTAGCCATTAGAGTTGGAGGTCGTGACTCTGCATAATGTTAATTTGTTCGAGTTGATTTTTCCTCAGGGTTATCGAGGAACCCAGTTTAAAGCATTCTGCAGCGGGATCACGAGGTTTCTCCATCTAGTCGAGGTGGAGGCCGTGGCCCTGCACGATGCTAAATAGGTCAAGTCGTTTTGTTTCCGATCTGTGACCTTATTGGTTCAATGCTTTATTACTACTTTGTTTGCTATTGAATCGTGTTTGGATGCGATGTTAGCCAAGTTTGTTGTTAACTTCTCGATTTTTGGGGGTACAGGTTGGGGTATTGTCCCACTGAATCTTGTCAATTGTTCTTCTCGACATGTAGCTAACATTGTTTGCGTAATAAAATTAGATGTTTATTCGGAAAAAAAAAGAAAATACAATATAATATTTTATATTATGATTATAAAATCTAAAATTAAACTATTACCATTTCCAATGTTTTGGCTTTATTTTGTTATTTCTTGGAAACGTCTCTTCTTCTTCCTCTTCTTCTTTTTCCTTTGCTTTCATGGTGAAGAAAACAGCTCACGCATACCATCTTCCCCCATTAATCGCCTGCTTATCTCTCTAATTCCATACCTTTTTTATGTTCTTTTTCTATTTTGTGTGACAATGAGAGACTCAACACAAGAGCTTCTTTTACTCATATGAGTGAACCCAAGACAACACGTTTCACGTTCCCTATTTTCTCCTCTTTGCAATATAATTTTTTAATGTTCCGTCTCGTTTCACATATCTTATACATAATCGTGAATAAAGTATTATCCTAATTACAAGTAATACATATCATTTATACATGTTAATTCTCTTAATAAAAATGGAAGCATTCTCAAAATTAACATGAAAATAGACAAATGGTTATCGTGATTGATGTTAAGATCGAGTCTGGTGATTTTTGAGTTACAATGATTTATGTTTTTTTATGAGAATAAAAATAGCAAAAATATGAATATGTCGTATGAGTTGAGCGTATAATGAGAAGAATACACTGCGGAAAATGCAGGCTTATAAGAAGGAGAAATTGGCCATTTGCTTAAGTGCATGGGTAATTTGAAGGGGAGCATAGAGATTGCATGATAAAGAGTGACATTGATGTTTGTCTATGTAATTCATGCATTGTGCCTCATTTCAAGCCATTGATTCTCTCCCCCACCAACCTTGTGTTCCATTTTGTAATTCATTACTCTAATGTAAAATAATGTATATGCTTTACACGCACAAAACAACATAAACTTATTTATTTAAGATAATTTTGAATATTTTATGAAAATTTGATATTTCAAAATCATCAGCTACAAATTTATGTTAACATCAAAAAGAGAGTAGAAATAAGCTCGTGTCATACTTGTAGCGGTCACTTAACTTTAACTAGAACTTTTCCGATTTATATACACTTTACACGTAGAAAACAACATAAATTTATTTATTTAAGATAATTTTGAATATTTTGTGAAAAATTCAATATTTCAAAGTTGACAGCTACAAATTTATGTTCGTGCCATATTTGTAGCGATCACTTAACTTTAACTAAATAGAACTTTTCCAATGTATAAACTTTGCATGCATAAAACAACACAAATTTATTTTATTTAAGATTATTTTGAATATTTTGTGAAAATCCGATATTTCAAAATCATCAGCTACAAATTTATGTTAACATATGAAAGAAGAGTAGAAATAAGCTCGTGTCACAGTTGTAGCGGTCACTTAACTTTAACCAGAACTTTTCCGATGTTAGACCTGGAGAAGATGGATCCCATGGCCTCCAAGAAGCTATCGATCCCATCATAGACTTTGTATTTGTTTTTGAGCTTCCCTTGTTCAAGGTAGCCTTCAATTTCCTTGGAAAATTCTCCATAGTGCTGCAATTGGGAACTCATCAGAAACCCTAGCAAACTTGCCTCCTTGCCTATTAAATTCAACAAGTTTCTTACTCCTGCTCTTTCAGTCCAAATCTGCAATACAAAATATATTAATTTGTTTGATTTAATTTCATGTAATTATAGGATACTTGAAAATGTGCATGATGTGTAGTACCTTGTTATATTCAGATATCATACCACATAGGGGTATTCGAGCACGAGTATTAATATGGTTAAGAACAGCTTCAAGTGTTTTACCACCAACATTATCCAAGTAGATATCGATTCCATTAGGGAAATATCTGTAACATTGGTGTCAATTGATCAAGTTCGGATATATAAGTTAAAACAAAGTATAGGAAAAATAAGGGGCCAATATGTCAATAATTACTTGCTTAAAGCAGCATCCATATCTTTTTCTTGGTTGTAGTTGAATGCATCATCGAATCCGAATTCCTCTTTTAGTACCTTCACCTGCAATCAAGATATAGAAAGTTGATAAATTAATGGGCCGACTATGGGCTTGCAACCCAATTGAAGCCCAACAACTTCTCAAGCCTATCCTACTTTGTAACTAATCTTCAAGTGTTTTTGAATATCACATCAAACTCCTTATTTACTCAAAATAACCTTCTCTACTCTTTCACCCGAATCAATCTGTTTGCTGAGTATTTCTTTAGGAACACTAATCTTCCAAGTTTGTAAGAAACAAATAACATTATTATAATTAACTCTCCTGATATCATTCCATTCACCAATGTCAATTGATTTAAACTATTCATTATCTCTTTGTCATTACATCAAATTAATAGTCTTAAAATTGTCAATCTAGTGAACCCCAACAAACACAAATCCCAAGGGGATTCAGTTAAGCATCACTATTTAGGGTAAGGACGAAAGTTCGATCCCGCTAGAAGGTGGTGAAGAAAAGAATATCAATCAATACAATATTTTCTGTAACTTATTGTGATTCCGATGAGTGAGCAAGACAAGACAAGAAAACCAATTAACTAGAAATGCCTAGTAACAATAAGGAACACGATGAATATGAAAATGTACCTTTTCATCAGTACCGGTGCTACCAACGACTCTGCATCCCCGGAGTTTAGCCAGTTGTCCGGCAAACATCCCGACGGCTCCGGCGGCCGCAGATACAAACACATTACAGCCAGGCGTTGGAGCTCCCAACAGCACTATTCCAATCCATGCAGTGAATCCAGGAAGCCCTATCACATGAATATATGCTATCATGAAATTGTACCATTTAAAAAAATTTATAAAAAAAAGCATGCATATGTAATTGTAAGTAAATAATAAATTACCGAGACAACTGAGATAATCAGCCAAGTCAAGGCCAGATGAAGGGTCAAGCTTCTTCATAGAAGGGGTTGGAGCCATCACACAATGACTAGCAATGGAGAAGAAATGATCCAACACCATGTCCCCCTCTTTATACCCACTATTCTTCGACAATATCACCTTCCCAATCCCAAAGTTTTTTACAGCCTACACATATATATACACACAACTTTATTAACAAGGGAAAATGACAAAAACACGCCCGCAAGACGGTATTGTTTACTTTGTTAATGACTCACAAAATGTGTGTTTATACAAAAGTAACGAAGAATTTCTAACTTAAAAATAATTCTTAATGTTAAGGGTAATTCTGTCATTTACACACATTTTGCATGAAAAATCAAAGTTCATACCACATTTTATCGTCAATAAAGTACACAACATCATCTTGCAACAGTGTCATGGTACTATATGAAATGTTTTTGTCACTCTCCCTATTAACAATTCGATGGATTGTAGTATTTTTGATAAAATAATGACTCTTGAAAAAAATTTAGTTCAAGTTCGAACCAGATCCTTAGATCATAAGTTCACGTGTTTGACCAACCAAACAAATTCATAAAGTTTGATAAATATGGTATACAATATATTATACCTCCCCGATCGGGATAGGCGAAAAGTAGAGGCCGTCGACGCGGCCAGTCATTCGGGTCCGGAGATAAGGGTCGATGGAGATCCAGTGCATCTCGAACACGACTTGGTCGTCGGGGACTTCATCAAGAGATTGAGGAACCTTAATGGACCGGATTTTGAGATGATCCGATGTGGGAACACCTTCCGCTGCATAGGATGCCATGTACCATTCTTTGCCCTCTCCCATCTTCTTTTTTTTCCTCTTTAATTAGAAGCGTACATGACGTTAATGAGATGTTTTTGTAAGATTTATAGTCAAATTGTGGGTACGTGTAATCAGACGGTTTTTAGTTATACTTGGTCTAGTTTCCTAATAGTTAGGCTAAGTTAACGTCCTTGTATGTTTGCTATACTTGTTACGTGCAAACTTTGAGAGGACTTGGTTGAATGGTTCGTCCGAGAGATTTTGTGTTTGGTCCTATTTTTGTGCTTTTCAATCCTTCCTGTTTTGTTTGTCAAACGGAAATGAAACTTCCTAAAAAAATGCATTTTTAGTTAATTATTGTAAATAGTAAAAACTTTAAGTGGGTATTCTTAGAATATGTTGTTTTTATTACCGGTACGAACCAAACCAGACTGAATTTCAAATCAATTCAGAATTTTTTAAACTTAGGTTTTCCGTCCAAGTATTAACAGTGTTAGAGCAAAAGGTAAGAAAAAAAATGCAATTGATGATCTCAAATTAAACCTTTTATAATAATTGTATTATAATAATAGTAAATTGTAATTAATCCAAAATATTATTGACAAAACAAAGTGTAATGACATCAACGTGACCATGAGGGTATGAACGATCATCACAGGTTTTCCGATTCGGGTGGTGCAATCGCCAAAACTATCACAGTGAGGGGCGGATCCTGGGGGCTGCCTCTCCAAAGAATTTGGAAGTTTTTAATGTAAAATTTTGTTCAAAAATAACATATGCCCCTCCCCTAAATTGTAATATATATATATATATGTATAAAAGTACAAATTATTTAGAATGATCAAAAGAGTTAAGCAACTCAGTGGGAAAGACTGCTTTTTAAGCTCAGTGTTGAATACTAGTTCAGATTGTTGACGTTCAAAGCTCTAAATCAATATAACACACCATTCAATCACAAAATCAGAAAAATCCTTTAAATCCAATTTATCAAAACACTTACTAGCTCTCTTTTTCTTACATATATGAACAAGTAGTAGATTAATTTAAAATGTGCCAATTGACTACCTTTAACTCTTTTTCTTTCCCTCGTGACTCTCTTACACTTATTTGTTTTTGCATTGTTACATATAATGACAAACTATCAAAATTGCTCTTATGCAGAACAATTAATAAAAATTTCCTTTATTGGCGTATGTGACACCGACACGGATATAATCCTAACTCTAAGATGTCAATTCTCCGTTTCACTCCAAATTTGAAACTGGAAAATGAAAATTTGTTTGTTTGTCAACATTGACAAACATACGTACTGCATTTATACGCAATTTGTTGGCGACCTCTTTCTCTTAAATGTTCAAGCACATTATCCTCCTTGAGACAAGGAAAACCTCCCCTTCATGAACAAGGAAGACATCCAACAAGTTAAGAACTTCAATCTCCCAAACTCATATCTAGCGAATTGTTTCACCCAATTGGATGAGATCATGAGCGATGTTATCGTGTTTGACTTTGATGGAGCCGAATCTGATATTGCACATAAGGAATTGTCTTATTCGCCAACCTTGTTAATGATGGAAAAGAAGGTTGTGAGAATTAGAAATTGATGATGACAGCATCACTAATTTTTTATAAATGCACCTAAGGTCATTTTATCATTTAAAAAAACAAGGGGGTGCATAACCCTCATTAAATTACATGTTAATTTTAGTTAACGGTACAAAAAGTAATAATTGGAGAGTTAATGAGCCCACTCTAAAGTTAATAAGAATCGCATGCACAAATTGTTGCATGATTAACAATGAGTTTAAAGTCATTAGTCACTAAAGGGGACACACCAACAATTTCATACTCACATTTTCAAAAAGAAAGTTGTAGGATCGAATCACGTTGAGTGTATAACTTAAACAAAGTGAATTTGTACGAATATCACTGTATATAATTCAACACACAAGCATCACTTGGACCGGTAAAGTTTTGTAGTCTAATCATTATTTATTCCATCACACACCACACAAGCAAGCAAATATGGGCTTTTTCATGGTAACGAATATTAATTAAGACGACACTTGAATCACAACTTTGCCAGCATTGGAGCTTGAGAAAATGGAGGCAATGCTCTCAAGAAAGCTATCAATTCCATGGAAGATTTGGTGCTTGCTCCTGATTTTGTGCTCTTTCACTAATGCTTCCATGAACTTTCCGAATTCGGCATGGCGATCCAAATAAGAAGCCACCGTAAAACCTTCAATCCTCACCTCTTTGCCCACCACATTCAACAAATTTCTCACCCCTTCCCTCTCTGTCCATATCTGCACAATTCTCCCACACCTTTATTTAGCTAATCGAGCTTCAAAATGATGTGCAATAATGCACCAAACTCGCGTTTTCGTGAGGTTTTTTTTAATCAACGGGAAATCTAACATAATTCTAAAAGAAAACCCCCAAAAATGTATTATATTACTGTACTTTTGTAACAGGGTGAAGTGTATTATAAAAACATGTTCTAAACTTTTTTTTTTGTACCAAATGAATTTATTATAAAATGAGGAAAATTGCGTTTTCCTCATTATAAACTTTTTTTTTTTGTACAAAATGAATTTATTATAAACATGCTCTAAACTCGCGTTTTCGTGAGAGTTTTTTTAATCAACGGGAAATCTAACATAATTCTAATCATGATGATAAAAGATTAATCTCTACACAAACCCACAACTCACAAGCTGACGCTGCCTTAGTGGGATTAGAATTTAGAACACGTCGTAGGGAAATTTTCACTTATCTCCTCTTAAGTATATGAGAGTTTCACTTAACCCTCTTGATTATAAACACGTTTTTTACGCCCCTAAGTTCTCAAAAGTTTTATTTTACCTTTTTTCTATAATTTTTTCAAAAATTATATTAACTTTTGCGAAATGACGAAAATACCATTTTTATTAAAAAATTAAAATAAATCAAAATGATTATGAACTTTTTTTTCTAATATTTTTGTAAAAAATAAAGAATAGAATTCTATTAGTAGTCAAAAAATGTTTAAAAGTTTTTTAAAATAATAAAAAATAATTTTTAAACATCGTTTTTATTTTTATATTTTTTTATAAAAACTATTTTTTAGAATTAATAATAATAATATTTTAAAAAAATTCGGAAAAAAAATTTCAAAATCATTTTTATTTATTTTCTATACAAGAGTATTTTTGTCATTTTACAAAAATTTCCAAAAAGTGAAACTTTTGATTTGACAACTTATGGAGGCTTAGAAAGCATGTTTATACTAATTAAGAGGACTTAAGTAAAACTCACGTATACTTACGGAAAGGTAAGTGAAATTTTCCTTGAATCTAATCAGACTTTACAATAATATTAACTGAGGGTATACCTTGTTATATCCAGATATCATGCCACAAGCGAGAATTCGTGCACGTTTGTTGACATTGTTTAAGACAGCTTCAAGCATTGTTCCACCAACGTTTTCAAAATACAGGTCGATTCCGTCCGGAAAATACCTATAAAATTATGTAACGATATGTTGAAAATCCTATGTTACGTGGACATTAAACTTGATCGTCACATAACATCTAAATTGAGAAATCCTCATCTTTTCGTTGACAAATAAATTCATTACTTGCTCAAAGCAGCATCAAAATCAGTTTCTTTCTTGTAGTTGAATGCATCATCGAATCCTAATTCCTCCTTCAATAGCTTCACCTACAAGACGCATATTTGACATTAGCCCAAGAAAAAAAATGCTAACTTAATTCTTAATCATTGAGAAAACGGTAAAATTATATATGTTTTATATTATGACATTTTTGTAAAACGGTGATGTGTATTTTCGTCATGTAAAAATGCATACATCTTGAACGAAAAGAACAAAATTCACACCACCTTTTTTATTTAAAATAAACTACACAACAATCTAGAGGTAAGCATGTGTCGAGTTGGGACGAGTTACATTAATTCTTGGACCCAACTCAGAAGGAGCGGGTTAGAGAAATGAGGGTTGATTACCTAACCCGGTTGGAGCGGGTTCTAACAGGTTAGGGGCGAGTTGAATCTAGACGGGTTGGAGGTTTTCACCACACTCGGCCTACAATCGAGAACCATTTATTTTATGTGTTTTCGAATTCCAAAAGTTATTTGAAACCTAGCATAAATTAATTCTTTTACCATTTTAGTGTCTTTTAGACTAACTAACATTAAACAATCAATAATAATAATAATAATAATAATAATAATATTA
>JAYMTP010002881.1:0-18407 GCA_036897365.1 Geranium brycei
TTGCATCTTAAATATAAACCAAATTGAACCAGAGATAAACAAAATTGAACCAATTCAATTTATAAAATCTTAAACCAAGGGTAGTCTAGGCATTTTAGAGGTAAATTGTCACAAAAAAATTGTCAGGGCACTAAAAAAGAGAGAAAAGTAGTTAGGGTATGAAAGTGTAATTTCGCTATAGTTAGGTGTAACAAAGTGTCATTATCCCTTAAATCATTATCAAGGAGAATATTGTTTAAACCAAGCAATAGTGGAACTCAGGGCTCTAACAGTAAAAAAAAATACCCCTAGAATTCGGACTTTTAAGCTGTGCAGAGAACCAAATGCAAATTTATATTTCAATTTATAGGTATTATAAAATATTTTAATTTTGCCAGAACTGCTTACCCACATGGAAAGACCCATAGAGCTGCTTTGTTATCCTTTGGAGAACGTCAACATCATCAGTAGCTTCCGGAACCTATTATGACAGCAGTGGAAGTAAATGTAAGAAGAATGACAAAACTGTAAGATGGTGCAAGATAGATGTTAGTGTTCACATTCATTTACAAGTCCAAGCCTTCCCTACAAGTCAAATAAAAATATGTCGTCATCTATCACTACCGTTATGGAATGACTCAAATTTTCACAGTCTCCATGGCCCATGAATTTCGCAGGCTCCCGGGCATTGTTTCTTCTCTTTTTCATCTAGATCAATATACCACAAAGGTAAAAAAATTCAGCCCAAACTCAGAAAATATGACAGACATGCATAATAACTTATGAAGGACTTCTAGAACAGAAACAAAAGCCACGCTTAACTCAACCCTGAAAAGGAAGCCCAATATACGCCAGTAGTAAAAGAATATTACAGTGATTAAACTCAACCAAAAGATGTTACCTTGAGGGTAAAAGTGCGCCCTTGCACTCCGCATCCCTGCAAGCGCAATGAAACCTCCTTGCAAAGGTTTAAGAGGAAGTGTTGACACTGAAAAACAGTAATGTATCAATCCCTTATACCAATCAAAATGAAGAAAGTAAGAATAAAAATATAACAGAAACTTTCTACACTGTGCTAGAATACGAACATCTTTAATTTCTTTGAACCTAACACCCCAATTCACTTCAGCACCAATAGACTTGCTTTCCTGCAGATTACATTATCCATGAGCAGGCTTCACACAATAATAATGATACATTTATAGGGAAAACGTATAAAGAAAGATAAAGAAAAGACAGGTCAGAACAGAAAGGGTCAATGAAAAACAACCTGCTAATTTTGCTGGAAAAAGAAAGAGAGCTTGTAGTCATCCTTATTAAGAATTTTCAAAACGATTACACTTAGATTTTATGCCTTTATTCCTACTCAACTTCTTAAATGAATCATTAAAGCCTTGATTAATTGAAACTGATGATTACCTGATGCACTAACCTATCAAATTAACTAGAAAATGACATAAAAATTGGTATAATGTATGCATGAGGATGAACTCACTGAAGAGGACCTTTGTGCAATGATATAACTACTACAAGAGTAACTGAACTATAACTTGCTGCTAATGTATCTCAAAAGTATCTAATCTAGTAGTGTATTACAATAGTTGCGTCAAACCTGAATCATTCCAACCAGCTTATTGTCAACTCCTCTGCAATAGTTCCACAGCATCTCACCAGTTTTTGTTCCAAAGTCTTTTTGAAGAGAACTCTGGAGAACAAAAGATGTAAACAGTAAATTACTTGAACATCACTTGATACATACAAGATACACAGAATAGTTTCTCCAGGACATAGAAAAAGAAATTGGGCTGAAAAAAATATGAACCATCCCACTCTCTAGTCTCTAATATTTTCTCAGAGACATAAAAAAGTCAAATAAAATAACTATGTATCAATTCAATCTTCAACTTTCTTAGCATATCTCCAGGTGTTTATATTGAAATGTGTGGACCTGTTCAATTGAAATCACATTCACATTTGGGGTAAGATAATAGTCCTTGGGAATAACTCTGATGAAGTAAGGCATTAAGTAAAACATTTAAGCACAAGGAGGATTGACAGTTGCACATCAATACAATGCATCAGAAGGAAAAAACAAGAACTGCTCAACAATGTAAACTAAACATATGCATGGAAAAGAACCTTGGAAATCAAGCGCAACTGTCCACAAGTTGAAATATTTTTCTTCTTCAACCGCTCCTCTAAAGCACGACCAATCCCTGGAAGCGTCTTGATTGGAAGTTGATGTAAATAATCATCCACCTGAGATAATTTGGTAAAGTCAGTAAAATATCACGAAATCAAAATTAATGGAAGGATAATTAATTTTTGGAAGTATGGATATCAATGTGTTCATGAGAAACAAAACTAATACAAAAATGCTTCCTGAAATTTTACATTCTCGGGAGGGATGTAACATTGACCATCTGGCTTAGCAGTTCTAGTGGCAAGGCGGGCCATGAGCATATTTCCAGCTATCCCGGCACTAGCAGTGCATCCTGTACTATCAAGAATTTCCTTTCTAATTGTTGAAGCTAAAAGCTCAAGGTTTTCTTCTTCAGAGTATGTGACTTCTAAAAACGCTTCGTCACAGCTTACAGCCTACAATCAGTAGCAATCACAATATTAACAATAACACATCTGACTATGACAAACCTTTAAGAATACGTAGTGAAACAGACCTGTACTCTACTGCAGTGCTTGTGCAGAATCTTGTAAAACTGATCAGCTACCTGCAATGCCAAATATAATACTTCGAGGAAACAACAGACGAGGGAAAAGATAGCACTTGGAGGAAACAGTACAGCAAGACAAAATAACACTCAAACAAATGAACAGAAAAATCCTATGATTTAAAAGGGCAAACTGAATAATGGTGTAGATGTTAAATTTCCAACCTAAAAGCTTAAGTTGTTAGGTGTTGGATACCAACTGATATATGAAGCAGTCTCAAACACAATACAAATCCATCTGGAACCCTCTAATGGTACCTACCTCCTCATAAGCTTCAAAGTTGTATGGAACAATAACAAGCTGGGGGCAAAGAGTCTTTGCGTCTCTTACAAACATCCCAGCCTTAACTCCTGATTAACACAATTGAAGGGTCACTTGAATACATATAAAAATTAATTCTCAATAATAAATAATTCACTCGGCAAAGATTAAAAATGGTTCACGAAGACCAACCGGAATCCCGAGCAAGGTAGTTTGCAGATGAAATTTCAGCAGTTCCTTTTGGATTGTCTGAATGGCATACAGCTACAGCTTTATTCTGTAAGTCAGGACGGTTTCTGACAACCACGGACACAAAAAAGCAGTCCTGAAGCAGTATAATAGCAATATAATCATATAGGAGTTGTTCGGGAATACTTGGTTTGAACTAGATATCTAGCATATTACTAGAAGTTATTTTAATTTTTCCTTATTGTACCTAAACCTGAATTTAAAGACCATTATAAGTAAATTGTCCATCAGTATAAGAAACAAATATGTAGATAAGAAGTTCCTCCACAATCCTAGATTGTGGGGATTACCATGTCAATGTGGATAACAGCAGACTTCCCAGAATTAGAACACCTGTTTCCACTCGAAGTCGAGCAGCATTTAGTCCCAACTGACATGCTGGGAAAACGCTTACGATAACGGTTTCTCCATGTTCCTATGAAGTGCAGCCTTGAATACTGCAAAACAGTGCTTGGTAAGGATATGGATGCAGAATATATGATAGTTACAGTTCTAATGGAGACCAAATGGCATTGAACTAGCATTGAATCAATCAGGAAATTCTAGCAAGAAATTTGCAAAACAGAACCATGTAAGATGTTACTAATACAAATCTTTTGGAATAGCAAGTATTAGACTAAATTTATTGGATTGTCATTTTGATCATCACCTTGAAATAGTTCTCCACAAAATTTGGATCCCCAAGAGTTGATTGACGCTGATTGATAGACTCAGTAACTGCAGAGCCAGAATAATTCTTTGCATTTTGGTCGTCTAGGCAGCGGGTATTAACTGAACCAGAGGGTTGCTCGGGATTAGGTTGAAGTTCGTTTTCCATACTGTTCTCTTCTTCATTTACATTACTAGGATTTTCCATTTCCGCACTATTATGTTGTTCACTCCCACTAGATGGATCCTCGATCATAGTTGAGCTAGTATTCTCGCGCATGGGTTTGTCAGGTTCTCCCTTAAGTAGCATTTCGTGTTCCATGGATTTATCCACTGGAGACGAGTTTGCGTCTTTTGACATGTCACCCCTTAATGTTGAATCCTCTATTTCGGGAATTACTTGGCATGTAGCACCATTCAGGGAATCCTCTACCAATTGGTTATTCTTCATAGCAAAGAATGCAGACAACTTGGGTTGATTATTAGCAACCTGGTCAAGTTGGTAAGGAACCCCTTTATGGAGCAAAAAGAAAAAGAAAAAAAAATCAATGGTGACAGAATACCAAAATAAGCAAGAAGAAAGACTTCCAAATATAACAATGGTTACTGCAGTAAAATGCCTAATCAACTTATATTCTTCAAATAAAAGACAACCCAGTAGTTAAGTCTTCAGAGTACAGTGACCAAGAAAGATGAAAACTTACAACTCAAAAGCCTGTTAGAAGTGACCGAGTCTAACACCCATGAGGGCTTCACAACTGGGAGTCCACCACTGAAGGACCTACATCAATAAGGAGAACCAAATATTAAGCAAAATCAAATTCAGTTTCATCACCTCACAAGAAAGACAACTAGATAAGATAACCAATACGAACCTAAGGTTCTTGATTTTACTATCGGGTAGATTGCTACAGATGATATGGGTGACACGATGCCTTGAAAAATAATTCTCAAATCGTCCACCATGCTTCACCATGTAGCCCCGCAGTTCCTACAACAGCTCAGTATCAAGCTCAGCATTAGCTTATAGTAAACAGGAACAAGTGAATGCTACTCTCAATTTAAAAGTTATCATTTATCAGCAAACAAGTAAGAAATGAACCTGACTCGGCGGAACAGTGAAACCATCGACAAAAATGGAAACCCCTCTAAATATAGGATTCCCAGTATTCGACCCGCTATGAGAACCTGCCACTTCGGCATCGAACTGGTTATGAAGTTTCCTATTCTTCACTTCCATGTAACTACATTTCCCAAACAACAAAAACAAACATAAATACAACTAAAACTCAATGATAACAGTCAAAGATCTAATTCTTCTGGAAATTGAATAAATCATAAATCAATCATCTCAATTCCAAAATCCAATTCCAATCAACAAAACTTGTAATGCTAAATACAGAATCTCCAAAACCGATCGTGAAATCGTTGAGAGTACCTTCCGAAATTAGAGAACGGCGAGCTGCGGAAGGAGGAGCGAGCGGAGGAAGCGGAATTGGATCCCCAGGCCATGCCTAGGGTTTTCTGGTTGCTCTTTTTCCTCTTGCCGTTGCTGCTACTGCTGTTGTTGGCGTTTGAGGAGATCGAATTGAAGGTCCTCTTCGGTTTCGGACCTGAGCTCGCTGAGCGGGACGAGTTGTGGCTCATTTTTCTAGCAGAGAGAGTGTCGAGGAAGATTGGGGACGACGACGACGATGCTATTTTTTTCGCTCTCTTGATTCAAATAAAGCGGCAAAAGATACATTTTATATGTTCGACCCGCGACCGACCCGTTTGTGTTCGGAAATGTCTGATACTGGATAAAATAATGATCACATTTAAGGGGGTTCTTTTTTAACCGAGAACTGGCCTTGAATCAGAAATAGAGAATCGTGAGTAATGGTTTTGTTTTGATTGAATATTTTTGTGGTTTAGAGTAACCGGCCGTCAATAGGGGCTGTAAACAAGTGAAGTTTTGATGAGTTGTTCGAATGCGGTTAATATATGATTTAGTCTCTTTATAATCGAGTTCAAATCAAATTTGAGTTTGATTCGGACTTTTTAAGCCTTGATAGACTAGTGAGTCGATCCTTTTAATATTTAAATGATTATGTTTTTTATAAGAAAATAGTAATAATTTATAATGAATTTAGACGAGTCAAATTAATCTCGAACTGACTCGTTTAATATTTTATTAATTATTTATTTTTACTTTTAAATAAATATTTTATTGAAAATTAACCAAATCGAGTTGAGTTGAACTTTAGTTTTTTTTCGAGTCATAATCAGTTTAGTTGAATAAACTCATTCAATTTCGAGCTGAACATTTTTTTACACGTCATGCCGAGCCCGGCTAAAATGAGGCTTGATTATGCTCGTTTTGCATCACCAGCCATTAGTCATGCTTGTGCTTAATGCATTCGGATGAAGCAAATTTTGTGGGAGGGGAGGGTTGAGGTGGAGCTGTCCGGTCCATTTTATGGGGATAAAAGTTGGAAACAGACAGGTTTCAGTGATCCTCGTTCCTTATCATGCCGGTCTCGAAACATCAAGTCTCCGTCAAATTCAAGAATTTATCACTCCAAAGGATGGAAGCATGAAGGGTTAGTGATCTCCGTCTCTTACCCAGAGAGTCTCCACTGGATTCATGGCCAGTGAAAACTGACTGTTTGATCATGGTAATAATTTCATCACTCGAGTTAATTATTAGAGATTGCAAGACTATTTTAGCTGATTCACAAATAAAGTTAGTTTTGTCTATAAAACAAACTGTCCAAGAAATTTAAGACTCCAATGGTACTTGACTCATTATCAATGAAAACACTCGATCAGAAGTATAACTTAATTCATGGTCCAGTCGCAATAACAGTGATGATTGAAAGAGAAAAAAAATTACATGTCCCTGAAGGACTAACCTGCTCTAGTCTCTAACTTAAAGTGATGTATTGTAGCACTTGTGCTCGTCCACATCCCTTCCTTTCAAGTACCTGCAATAACAGTGTAAAAGTGTGAAATTCCAGTGTATGAGGTTTGATATGTAAAACAAAAAGGAATTATAGTGATTTCTTTGTACCAGTTACATTAGGTCTCTTTTATTTTGCACACAACTTTTGTTAATGATTTGATTTTACAGCGATTCACTTGCTTTGTAACCAATATCATACAAGTCAGTTATGAAACATTTCAAACGCTATGAATGTTAACACAGGTGTAGACTTCAGTGACAAGAGTAAGAACTATCTTTGTAGAAACAACTTTCGCGGTAAAACATATGCAAAATGACTTATTAACTCATACTATTGAACTAGCTGAGCTTGGCCTAGTGGTGGTGGCCTTGCTCCCTCCCTGGCCTGAGACCACTGTTCCAGGCTCAGCATGGTCTTTGGGCTGGGGTGGGTTAAAGGGTAGTTAGGAAAAAGTGATGTAATATTTAAAATAAAAAAACACATACTATCGGGTTCGAGTCATTTGTATTATAATGTGTAGACAGTACATAAACACTTAAAAATCAAAGTGGTGAATGGCATATAATCATCCAACTGCTAAATATGAGTTCTGTTTAATATGCAGATATGGTTTGTATGCTACACTAAAGAAGTTGTGATTGTAAGACCACAAAAAATACACGAAAACTTGAATTCCCCTAATATTGCATGTTCTGATAGTCTTCAATGAGATAATTTCATTATATGTAAGCTTCATGTCTACTCAAATTTCTGAAGCTTTAGGCGGTCTATTTACACATGCAATCGCTAATTATATTTATTGTTTGGAGAAAATGAGAGCAAAAAAAGAAACCTACAATGAAGCATCACTCTTGCTCCTAGCCCTTGGATGACTGCAAGTCCTCGTGTGTCACCCGTCTTTTCCATTTCCTACCAATCCCAATCCCTTTTTATCAACCAAAATTTACAGAACTAACAAAGACCCCTAGTGACTTCACACCTCACTTCATCATATCAAGCACAAAACCAACTACGTATTTGAGAAATTAAAACATATACGTAACACCAAATTTCTGTAAGACAGCGAGGTAATATATAATTTTTTTAACGAAACATTTTTTTCATTGTTGCCATGCATCCTAGAACAGCAAGACTCACAAAGAAACTATTAGCGATCCTGACAAGAACGACAGAAGGTACCATGATACAGCTCACAGCACGCCCTCGCGCCAACGTTAAGGTGGGATGTGAGGCGAACTGCAGCTACCGTGCTATTCAGAGGTAGAAGCGATTGGATGCATCCCAATTCTCCCATAGTCCTACTGGAGATTACGAAAAAAACCGTTAAAACGAAAATCACCAAACACGTAGCCGGATTCATAAATTACAGTATATTTTCAGCACAGATGTCAAAAGTCCAATCAACCAAGCATAACTTCAAGAATAATAATAACAGAAAACTAAATTTATCAATCATAATTCAAACTTCCACAGTTGATAGTAATAGGAACATACATTGACTATGAACTTGCAAAATGCAAAATGCAGAGTAAACCAATGTCAATACATACAGTTTCTTGAACAAAATTGTAATCATATCTCATTACAGTTTACAGTTAACAAAACCAGAGAAACCAGAAGTTCCATTCACAAGCCTATTAGTAAAATCGTATTTAATCAATTCCATATCTAACAATTACCTCCAAGATTACTAAAGTTTATTGTATCGAGCTACATTAGCAATAAGAATCTGAATCAACTACACAAAATTCTACAAAGGAAGCGATAGAAAAAACAAAACAACGTTCTATGCAAATCTAAGAGCTCTAAAAACAAAAAGCAAGATTTGCAGCCGACACAGCACAATAACAGATCCATAATTTCATTTACCTTTTGTTTCTAGGCAACCAAACTGCGATAAATTAGTAACATCATATTTAATCAACTCCATAGCTAACAATTACCTCCACAATTACTAAATTTTACCGTATCTAGCTACATTAGCAATAAAAATCTGAATCAACTACAAAAAATTCTACAAAGAAGTCGAGAAAAAACACAACGTTCTAAGCAAATCTGAGAGCTCTAAAAACGAAAAGCAAGAGTTGCAGTCAACACAGCACAATAAGAGATCTATAGGTTCATTTTCCTTTCGTTTCTAGACAACCAAAATGTGAAAACAACTGCGGTTTCTAGACAACCAAACGGTGGAACTGCAGCGATAAATTAGTAACATCATATTCAATCCATTCCATAGCTAACAATTACCTCCATGATTACTAAATTTTATTGTATGAGATTTTCCTTTTCGTTTCTAGACAACCAAACGGTGGAACTGCTCATCACATTTAATCAATTCCATAGCTAATAATTACCTCCATGATTACTAAATTTCATCGTATCGATCTACATTAGCAATAAAAATCTGAATCAACCACACAAAATTTTACAAACAAGGAGAGAGAAAAACAACGTTCTACGCAAATCTGAGAGCCCTAAAAACGAAAGGCAAGATTTGGAGTCGACCTGGGGGCGGCGAAGGAGACGCGGCGGGGAGCAGAAGCCGGCGGAGGACGGAGGCGTGGGAGCGGCGGAGGAGAGCGGAGCGGGGTGGATCTCGCGGCGGAGATCAGCGAACGAGACAGCGATCCACAGCGAAAAGCCATTTTTGCTCTGCGATTCCACAATCAGTCTCTGTGTTTGTTCTTCACTGGAGGAGTTGAATTTGGAGGTTGAGGGTTTTGGGGAGGGTTCAAGCAGACGACGAGAACCGTTGGATAGATAGCAGTTGGCTAATATCCACCGTAGGATACAATAATCCTCTTTTGGGGATGGAAATGGCATGCCATATTAACGAGTTATTTTAGCTCGATTTGTTTAATATTTGGATCGCGCATGTAAAAATCGAGCTATCAAAGGTTGGAGTTATTTTATAAACGAGTCAAACTTGAGCTCAACACATCAACGCCAATAGGCTCGCGAGATGAGCTCAAGCTCAACCTATCAACTCATTAGGCTCGGAGGCCGGCTGATAGATTAAAAACTAAACTAATCAAGTCAAGCTGGAGAATGATTATTATTTTTTAACCAAGCTTAAGTTTAACAATGTAAACTCATTCTAGCCCGAACCATACTCTTTTTTCCAAGCCGAGCCTTAATAAAATTGACTCGTTTACACTGACTCATATCTTCAATATCAAAATCAGACGATCTAAGCAGATCCATCCAAACATATTATTTTCTTTTCTAACATCCATTTTATCTCACTTTAGAGTTAAAATAAAATACTAATATACAATTTTATTTACTAAAAACCTAAAACCAAAATAAATAGTGCATGTATGATAAAAATTTAGAAAAGACAAAACATCTCATTCCAATTTAGTGGTGAAAAATCAATAAGAATGAAAAGGGCAAAATAGAGTGATTATAAACCATAGATGCATGAAGTTGTTGCATAAGTTATGAAATTACAGAGTTAAACTTGTAAAAAATGTAACCAACATTACTTATTTTTAAATTTTGCAGAGTAAATATGAATTCTCAAAGGACATTAGTCTCTCTATCTCTCTGGCGACTGTCCCTAAATCTTGATGCACTTGCTGTGATGATCCAAGAATCATTTCAAGTACCTGCAGATGACACACAACATACAAATATCAGAATGTTGAATTCCAAATACCATATACTGAAATTGAAACGAATCCAGGAAAATTATAGTTTTCTGAGTCACATAATATGGAGCAGAGTCATTATTGAAATTGAAATTACACATAATAACACAAATATCAGAATGTTGAATCCAAATACCATATATACTGAAATTGACATGAATCCTGGAAATTTTGATTTCTGAGTCAGAAATGTGATGCAGAGTCGTGATTATATGATTCACTATTGAGCTTCACAAACAAAAGTTTCAAGATTCTCGTTGAATGTAGAAAAAAAACGAGTAAAATCATATCTTACTGGATAATCTGGCTTAAACGATTCCGGTTTACCACCATCTGTAATGTGCAGAACTACGGTTGTTGGCAGCCACTGCATGAATATTCTCCCTCTTCTTACGTGCAGATCCTCTCTTACTGTAAGCATCCATTATCTCGGCAGACAAGCACTCCGATAAGGGTGTTGAGTTGCGTGAACGCCGTTTTTCAGCTGCTTCAAGAATCCAGCGAACTGCTAAGGTTTGTTGGCGTTCCTTGGGCACAATCTTCGGAACTTCATATATGTTACCGCCTCTTCCTACCCTTCCCACTTCACATATGGGTTGTACGTTCTCCACGGCTTCGCTTGTGATTTTGATCACATCGTTTTCAGTCTTGGCCAAGTGGTGAAGGGCATCATAAAATATGGAGCGGACTTTTGTTCTTTTACCTCCTCTCATGCGGAAGCTGATCAACTTCTTGACCATTAGCTTTTGCTCACCATCCATACCACCCATATAAGTGAGAAATTCTGAGCTATTATTAGCGGCCTTCATTTTCTTGTTCACCTTTTTCCGTGTCAACTCTGATGGTGCATCATTTGATTCTGTGGCGATACTATAAAGACAATAACAAACCAATTATCATAAGAAGAGACATATAAACTAGACACTTTAGAGCAGTTAAGTAGCCAAGTACATTATTAAGAGGTACATTTTCTCATGTTATTGAATTATTTATGCATAAGCATAACCAATGCAATTATGATCTGCTGAGCATGCACGGTAAAAGAGCAACTAAAGAACTCTAGTAGCATGTTGGGAACATGGCTTTTGATTGAAATTCTTTTTTACATCTCCCATATCACTAATGTACAGTTTTAAGAGCAGATCAGTAACCATGTACATTATCAGAGTTACATTTTTCATGTTTTTGGCTTATATATGAATATTCAATGCAATTTGATCATGTGTATGATAGGTCAAACAAGTACAATACAAGTGTAACTGACAGACTCTAATGACATGTGGGGAAATGGCTTTGATTTGAAATTGTTTGTTTCGTTCGGATAACCAAGAATTTGAATTTAGATTTGAGCCAAAACCAAGCTACTTCAAAACACGACTAAAACAAAACATTTTAAATGAAAACTACTCTCCTCCCAATTTAAATACCGTGTTCCCAAACACTAAATTTACACTTGAAATCCAATACTGCAAAAGTTATATCACCAGTTAAAATCATTTTGATTGATCCAAACACTAACTAAATTTCATCTTCATGGATTTTGAAGCCAAAATGGAAGAACTATATACAAAACAGTGCAGATACATAGCAAGGAATTTCACAGTAACTAATAGATTCAACATTTCTTAGTGTTCACAAGACAAATAACATAAATTTGACAAGTCTCATTGTTCATTCAATTGAAAACATAGTAACTTCTTAGCATATATTCAATACATGACCTAATATTCTAGCATTTCTAAGCGTTATAGTTTGGATTTCCATCAATTCTCTCAATAGATCAAAGCTTCTCTGGTTCCACTCTCCTCAACACACCACAAATCTCTAATATCTCCTAAACTACAAACCTAACTTTTTGTACTGATCTAGATCACAGCAAAAAGCAATGATTTGCGATTTCACTTTCCTTCCACTTCTCGGCGAACAAACAGGTCGATTACTTAGGGTTTGAAGTGAAATACCTGCGGTGAAGGAGACTATGAACGCCGCTACGGGGGGGAGGGAGCGGCGGAGAAGAGCCGAGCGATGAGGATCTCGCGGCGGAGACCAGAGAACGCGATAGCGACCCAAAACGCAACGCCATAGCTCAGAGAAACAAGCACTGTACAGAGAACAGAACGGTCGAGGGTTTTGGTAATGAGGGCCTAGTGGGAAAGTTGTAATACTGAAGAAGTTCGGGACTAACTGGAAAATAATTTGGGTAAATTGTAAAAAAATGGCCTTGACCTATTTATTTATTTATTTTCTAAAATAGATGTACGTTTAAATTGGAAAAAGAAACTATGATCTATTTTTTGCTGATAAAAGAAACTACGATCTTTTCAACATTTGAACATGGTTCTTGTGCGTGAAAATATGGTACAAACTCTAAGTAATAGGAATAGTCATTTTTATAGCATTTGTTATTATAGCTGGAGGATGTCAACGCATAATATTAGCTTATGTTAAGGTAATGATTCATCAACCTTGTATAAAGGCGTCTGAGGATGAGTCAATCGAATTTGCGCTTGAAGCATATGTACTACTAGACTTGCGTGACTTCATCACATAAATTCATGTGGAAAAAACGGGTCAACTCTACTGTGCTATGATTATAAACATGGAGTATGATACTTTTTTCTCAACAAACAAAGCCTTAACGCATATAATTATTGATGGGGTAGTTCCAAAAAAGCGGCGGGGCGTATCTCTTTAAAACAGAACTCGACGAAATTAAAGAAGTAGCATGACAAGATAAAACCAAAGACGAGGGCATGGCTCTTGATACACCCCCGTGAACTTGAGAACATTTACTAACTAACAAATTAAAGAAGCATTTTGATCAAATTCAAATCCATGATTGTATACGTTCTATTCTTACTAAATTGTGTTTTAAATTCTTAAACAATACTAATCGAGTAAGGTAAATAGAATGAATTTAGAAGCTTTTAGTTAGGACAAATGTAAACTAGTCTATTATGTATATGATTTCATACGCCAACTACTAAACAATTTATTAGAAACACAATACAACTAGTCTTAAATACCACGAAATGCCCCGCTCTTAGAGAATTCCCTCAGCATTGAGGGACATGTATTAGGACGTATGTACCACTCGTTCAGATCACAAGATTACAGGTTAGGAAAATAATTTTCTAGTATCAACGAGTAGTATTGGAGATAGAATGAAAAGAACGCTATCTAAAAATTAAAAAAATGGGTATAATATTATGTTAGCTATCCCAAAAAATCTATCATATTCTTCTACTGAGTCTGAAATGTCCAACGACGAAGTAAGTAATTCTAACAAAATCCAGGACTTATTTGTAATTTAACAAAACATGAGGGGCTTTTGTTCCATTTCATGGGCCAGAGTCTAATCTCCTTAGTCCTCATGTTATCGACCCATCTTAGTTGGGCCACTGGTCCATCTACCTGGCCCAATTCTGGCCCATTCCCGAGTGATAGGGAACAGAGCTTGAGCTGAGCAAATGCAACAACACTACTGAGATCGGAGAATCACAAATCAATCTCCCAGAAACGAACCTCTCCGACGATCGGTGCTCGCCGGAAAAAATGGAGAAATCGCTGAGAGTGTACGGCGAGGTCCTGAGACTGGTGCGGCGGTTGCCGAAGGACACGAGGCCTTACTACGCCAAGTACGTCCGCGAGAACTTCGTCAACTACAGAGAGATCGACGCTTCCGATACCCAATCGCTCGACGAGATCTTCAAGAGGACCTACACTCACTCCCTCTGGATCCTCAACAAGGTCCCCGAACTCTCGCCCTCTGATTTCAATGAATTCGTGTATCTATTTGCGTGTGTTCAATATGTGTAAAATCTTGTATTTTGGGGGATTTCTGGTGTTGATTTATGGGCCCAATTGGGTTTTCATTGTTGTCGCAGTATTCGGTGGATGAATCCGCAGCGGATAGGTTGAAGAAGATCTGCAAATGTTGAAGAACGGATTGTGCACACCAAGTGTTTGTTGTTTTGCCAATATGAACTTTATAGACTCCTTAACATTATGCAATGCTCATGTTTCTCGGTTTGTTCTGAAATTGTGTCTCGAGTGTGATATAGAAATGTTTTTGGAAGTAATCGGCAGGAACTAGGAAGTATTTTTTTCTTTCTCATACATGGCGATTATAGTTGGTTGTACTAATAAGAAGGGTCTTTCATATTATAAAAATTTGTGATGCTGCAATTAGTTCTTTTTAGATCCGGTGACTTCCTTATGCCAATATGATATGTAGAGTTGATGATGGAGGTTGCATTAATTAACTTACAACATCATGAATTAACAAACTATACGTCTCAGTGTGTATGCTACTTCTTGAGAAGATCATCAGTTTTCTGTTTGACGTCTGTGGTTTATGTTGCAGTCTGTGAAAATTTTATGCCTTTTAATTGTTTTCAGTTGAATCAGTTCTATGTTAAGCCTGACCTTGAGTGTGATGCAGAAATGTTTTGGAAGTAGCTGGTGAAGTAGTTGGTAGGAACTAAGAAGTATTTTTTTCTTTCTCATTCATGGCAATTATAGTTGGTTGTACTAACTAATAAGGATGTTTCATATTATAAGTTGTGATGCTGCAATTAGTTCTTTTTTTTTTATTTGATGATTTCGTTATACCAATATGACATGTAGAATTGGTAATGGAGGTTGTGTTAAGTAACTTACAACATCATGAATTAACAGACTATATGTCTCCGTATGTATGCTACTTCTTGAGAAGATCATCCGTTCTTTTGTTTAGTATGGAAATTTTTTATGCTATTTAATTGTTTTTCAGTTCCATTGTAATCCCGACCTTGAGTGATTCGAAGCTTCTCACTTTAGTCGGAACTTTGCTTCTGTTTCTTTGCGGGTATCTTAAGTATTCACAAGAAAGCGTTGGTATCTTATGGTTCTTACCTCACATTCCTTAATTGGGTTTGCATAGATCCTGAGGTTGCTGCAGCCGTCAATAAACAGGTAATTCTCAATTTTCTCAACTAATATAGTTAATATCTTCTGAGGTCCTTTGATATCATTTTGCATCCACAACTTTTGTATTGTTGTCTCTTTGCATAATTACGATGTGTAGGTTCAGAACTTCAGATATCACAGTCAACTGCTATCTATATTTGTAGTTTCTCTTGTAAGTTGCAGTATCCACAATGGGTCCTAACATTTCATTTCGAGGATTACATCGTTGAGGTATCAACTATCATTGATTGTACCGCGAGTAAAAATTCAGTATTTTGATATAAATTGACGCTAGATGACTGATGTGCTTCTTCATATCCATCCCCTTAGTTCATGGAGTCTAGGGTATTTATCCGTGCCGGTTGATAGGCATATTTTGGTCATCCAATAGTCAAACTATAGAATAATGGACTAAACTGCGGTTTTCGCCTAACTATTCTTGCTGTGGAACTAGGGGGATTTTAAGGTTCTAAATCCCGCTATCAGCTATATGAAATGTGAAATTGTAATTAGTATGTACATCAGTATAAAACTGATCCCGCTTTAAGATCAGCAGAAAGTGTCTAGCTAACTGCACCAACATGATGAATTCAGCTTTAATAAATGATCTAGCTCACTGCATCTTATATATGTAACAAAAATGCTGTACTAGGGATGCATTTCTGTCTGGCTTGGCATTTTCTTGGGAAATCTGTGATATAGAATATTGATTCATAAACTGACGTTAGTTTGATTGTATGGTGGATTATTTATTCATAAACTGACTTTTGCTTCAGTGGCAATGAAACAAAAAATAGCTCTGCGAGTCCCGAGCTAGCATGACTAGTAAAGATTTGCAACCCATTCGGATTCTGAACAGTGTGATCCCAAAAGCTGAACCAGAATCACACAAAGGTAATTTTTATGTTCTGATATCTGCAGTCTCCACCATTACTATGTTCTCTATTTAAAAGTTGTTAATGTTATGGTCATCATCACTATGAATAAGTAAATTGTGAGTGCTTTATGGTCTCTATCTTTCTGTCCCTACTTTTTTTTTTCTCTAGTGACAATGGAATGTATTGGAAATGAAACTTGAAAACTTAGTTTATGTTTGACATGATCAGGTGGAATGTGAAGGGAATCAATTCTGCACAAAGTGTGTGTTAGGCCATAAGAAAACTGGTTCTTAAGTCGCTCTCATTAATGTAGAATTGCAGAAATGGTTATGCATGTATCTTGGGATGATAATTGGAATTGTTCGGAGGGGATTAGCGTTCTAGTTCTTTGCCCACATTAAGTTTCGGTTGAGATCAAAATTTTTTGCCTCTATAGAATGGCAACAAGGCGGGTTTAGGGCAGATTTAGTGATATTCATCCTCTACTCCAACGTATTCAAGGATGTTTGTCATCGTGTATATGTGGATTGTTGTGTTTACAACAAATTCATAATTCAGATGAGTAGAGTTGTACATGAGTATGGAAAATCAGCACCAATATAAATTTTATGGATCGGATTGTCCAATTTGGTTTGATGAATTCCAAACTAAATAGTATGTATTTTAATTGTTTGACGGGTTATTCGTCATGGTTTCTTTTAGCAAAAGTAACATGATCTCCAAAGAGACGTCCCAATGGCTTCAAGCTCATACTTCAAGTGGGGAGGTCATTTATAAGGAAAATGCAATGTTTAAACAAAAGTATATTATAAATTAAACTTGAATTGTTAAGGGAATTTGATCCAGAATAAATGCCTTTCTTTTGAAATTGTAGAGCAAATTATAGTACATATTGTGAATTATATAAATTAGGAATTTATTGATTTAAACAATAGCTCACTTTAATGAGGAGATATAAATTTTCATAGGATTCTTTTCCGAAAATTAATGTGACGAGACCAAAGCGAAGTCCATTGTCTCTACGAGGGACAATAGTCTCGGACATTGTAAAGTTTCGTTTGCAATGCCTTGGAACAGTGGCACAACAGTAAAATAGGCCAAAGAAGAGGGCCAATTACGGAAGAGGAAGAGACGACCAACGAGGTGTCGGAAGGCTCGCCACGCGAGGAACCAAATGTCCGATTTTTTATCGACTGTCGCGTCTGACATATCTTCCCCACGTGTCTACCCTCGCTGTCGGCCCGCCACGTGGCGATCTTGTGCCTCCGCCGGTGATCGGTTTGCCGGGGATTTGAAAACCCCGCGCCACGTGGCGGCGGCAACGTGGGTTTCGAGCGCGGGTGGGTGGGACCCGCGTGACTACCCACCCACCCATTGAGGTCCGTCTGATATCGACGGTTCGTTTTTTGCTGAATCGAGGTCGTGGTGATGTTGATATTGGACCCCACACCAATAACTGAAGAAACGACGAGTAAGGGTGGGGCTGACTCTAACTTGAACTCAAGTTAAATTTACTCGCCAAATAAATTATATTTGAGTATTATCTATTCAAATTTTGTATATCCAAAATTATAAATGCCATTAAAATTTTATGATAGTATTTAAAAGTATTTGTCACAAATTTCAAATGAAGTGAATGAAGTTGAGTTAAATTTTAATGTGAATATTATTAGAACTAAACTCATAGTTTGGGAGCTAAGGCTAAGTGTTTTCTTTTTACATAGATACGAAACTTTGTATTTGAATGGTTGAATGTCTTTTGGGTTTAACCAAATTTAATGAGATTACCTGGTCGCGAGAAATTGTTTGTTTTATTGATTTAACGGTGCATTATATTTATCACAACAAATTATTTTACAAATAAAATTTTAAAGTAGATTATATTTATCGATTGATTTGTTATAATGGACAGTTCGACAAAATGACAGTTATAATCTCGACATAAACTAAAATTATTTATTTCTTCTTGAATTTTGTCTTTCATTTTCTAATTTGCAAAGAATATTATCACAAATACTACACTCATGTAATTTAAAAGGCAATATCAGATAACTGATCGATAATAAACTTAAAATGTATTGGTTTTCTCTATAAGAAATCGATCTCTTTGATTA
>JAYMTP010002882.1:0-18404 GCA_036897365.1 Geranium brycei
CGGGGCATAACGGTTGTTTCTGCAGGCGGGAACTCTGGACCCGAGGCACAGACGATCGTGGCCACCGCGCCTTGGTTGTTGTCGGTTGGCGCGAGCACGATGGACCGCGGGTTCCCAACGGCGGTGACTCTTGGAAACAATGAAACCTTGCAGGGTCAATCAATGTTTACAGGGGAAGAGATTGGGTTCACCGGACTTGTGTTTCCGGAGACAATAGGACTGTTAACTTCTACCCCTCCCAAGTGAGTAATGTTGCATACTTAGTTTTTCTAGTTGACATATTAACAACGAACCACGTAGATCTAATGTTCTCGTGATTATTTATTTATTTCGATTCTGATTGCTATTTCTACGCATTTCTCAGTGATTGTCAGTATCTCTCGATCGATCCCACTGCGGTGGCAGGAAAAGTAGTGGTCTGCTTCCTCTCAGCGGCCAAGAATTTTTCTGCCATAGCAAGGGCCTCTTTGGCCGTGAAAGCCGCTGGAGGCGTTGGACTGATAGTTGCCAAGAATCCGAATGACGTATTGTATCCATGGGCCGATGGCTTCCCCTGCGTTGAGGTTGACTTTGAGCTTGGTACCCGAATAGTCTCCTACATCCGCTCCATCAGGTATGCAGAGCAACAACTGCACGTGTGAAGATTGAAACTAACGACTTCATACTTGTTACATGTCTGGTGATCTTTGACAGGTCTCCAATGGTGAAGTTGAGCCCTCCAAAGACAATCGTGGGCAAACCCATATCCGCCAAGGTCGCCTTCTTCTCGTCTCACGGACCCAACGGCGTGGCTCCAGAAATTCTCAAGGTACCAACGTATATACTACAGCGATTCTGTTGAATTTGAGCTTTTAGGTGAATCAGATCCTAACATATTATTCTGTCGCAGCCAGATGTAGTTGCACCTGGCGCCAACATTCTGGCTGCCACCTCTCCCTTCGACCCGTTTGCGGAGAACGGATACGCTATGCAGACAGGAACCTCAATGGCAACTCCTCATGTCGCCGGAATCGTCGCCCTCCTGAAAGCATCCCACCCGGACTGGTCTCCGGCGGCCATCAGATCATCCCTCGTTACAACCGGTACTTTTCTTCTTCCTGCCCGTAACCAGTGTTTTAAAAATTTCCGACTCATCCCCAATTAATTTTCGATCAGTTCCCTATTAATTTTTTAATCTAATTTATTTTCTGACTAGTCTCAAACTAATCCCCGGTTAATCCTCTTCATGAATTGGTTCCTCCAATGCAGCATTCAGGAACAGCCCAGCCGCCCCCCGGATCTTCGCAGAGGGGTCGCCGCGCAAGCTCGCGGATCCATTTGACTACGGAGGAGGGATCGTGAACCCGAACGAGGCCTCACACCCCGGATTAATCTACGACATGGGCAAACCCGACTACCTGCATTACCTATGCGCGATGGGATACAACAACTCCGCCATTTCTCACCTCACGACACGACCCACAGCCTGCCCGAGCAAAAGACCCTCCATTCTAGACGTGAACCTTCCCTCCATCACCATACCAGCCCTGGGAAGCTCCGTCACCGTGACAAGAACCGTCACAAACGTAGGGGACCCTAAGTCTGTATACAGGGCCGTGGTCGAGCCCCCGTTTGGGGTCAGGGTGTCTGTGAAGCCTGGCGTGCTGGTCTTTAACAGTACGGGAGAGAAGGTCTCGTTCTCAGTTACAGTCAGCACAGTACAAGAGGAGAATATAGGGTACAGTTTTGGGAGCCTTACTTGGAGTGATGGTAAGCACCTTGTGAGGAGTCCCTTGTCTGTGAGGACTCAGGTCTTGCCTTTCTTCTACTGAGGACTCCTGGAAATTGCATACCCATTATTATTGTGGATCCACTGAACTTGTATAAGCTATTTTTTTCTTCAAAATTTGATCTTTCACAGAGCTCCTGCAATAAAACTGATATGTTTCATTTCAATCGAATGGTAGCAAAATTGATATATTTTAGATATAATGGGCTAACACCCTCCTCGCCGCAAGATTTACATTATGCTAGACTCTGCACATATATTAACATGTAAGTTGCATGAAGGTCTGGGTTGAAAATGTTATATGATACCATGTCAAATCTCGATTCACTTAAATACTCGAAATTGTAAATGAAGAACTAAATATATTTATATGTGACAAAAATAAATAACAATAAGAGCCATTTGATTGTAAAAAATGAATATACGATTTTTAGGCCCTTGTGAAGCTTAATGCTCTGTCTCTTAGCAAGGCCTCAACAGCTTTCCTCCCTGAAACCAGAGCTCCGTCAAATGTAGCTGAGGTCATGTAATCCCCACAAATGTATACACCCGACCCGATTCTTGGTTCCTTCATCAAATCCGTGGGCGGGCTTTGGTTCGGTTGAGCGAACCCGACTCGATAAGTTCTCAAATGTTTCCATGACCTCACCACCTCCTCCCCATACCACCCGCCAAGCTCCCGGACCACCTCCGCCGTCAGATCATTGTCGGAAACCCCCTCAAATTTTCCGATCAGCGAGACCGACACCAAGGCCTTATCGGGCGGGCCGTAGGACGGAGCCACATTGGTGGCGAAGAACATGTTGTTCACAATTCCTTTCCCCGACCCGTTGAGCAGCAAAACGGGGTCACGAACCGGAACCTGTTTCCGATCTGCCGAAAAATACAGGCAGATCGTGCTCCGGCATGGTTTGCTCTGAACCGGCCCCATCCTCCCCTCCAAAAGCCTAACTGCCTCCGGTTCCTCCACTGCAATCACCAGCCCGAGGTCAGCACTCAACACCTCTCCGCTCTCTAACCTCACATTCACCGAATTGGACTCACTAGACTCATCGAAATCGACAGAAACGACCCGGGAGTTGAGCATGATTGAGCCGGGAGGCAATTTCGCGGCCAATTGGTTCGGGATCGCACCAATGCCGTCCGCCGGGAGGGTATTGTCCCCGAGCGCCAGGCACTTGAAGATGAAATCGAACAGGCGCGACGTCGTCTCGAGCTCCCGGTCGAAGAAGACCCCCCCGAAGAACGGTCGGAAGAACCCGGAAACGATCGAGTCCGAGAACCCGATCCTCCTCAGCAAGTCCACGGTGGCCATCTCGGTCGCGCCAAAAATCTCCTCGTCGGATCGGGTCAGGAGCTTGAGCCTCGTCAGCCCGATCAGCAGCTTATCGGCCACGGACCCGATCGGGTTCGCCAGCGACGTGACCGAGTCCCAGAAGTGGCGCAGCGGGTCGGCGACGGTGTGGAAGGTCCCGCCGGAGTAGATCTTGGCGCCGGAGTAGAATCGGCGGAGGTTGAGGGACTGGTAGTCGAGGAGCTCGCGGGCTTCAGGGTAGGCGGTGATGAAGATCTGGAAGCCGCGGTCGAGGAGGAAGCCGTCGACGGAGTCGGTGCGGACGCGGCCGCCGACGGCGTCGGAGGACTCGAGGAGGAGGAAGGGGATGTTCTCGGAGCAGAGGCGCGTGGCGGCGGCGAGGCCGGCGAGTCCGGCGCCGACGACGATGACACCGGTCTGGGGGCGGGTCGGAGGGGGCTGGGCGGTGGCTCTGGGGTTGAGGTTGAATCTGAGTTTGAGGTTTGGGCGGTGGGTTTGGGGGTTTGGGAAGGAGACGGAGACGGAGACGGAGACGGAGAGAGCCGCCGGAGTCATTGTTGGCGACGAGAGGCCGTGGATTTGCGGTTGACGGTTGGTTAGTTGGTGGTATGTTGTGTTGAGGCTTATCCGTTTTGGTTGTGCACGTGTGTGAATATGATTCGTCCACGTGATTTTCTTTCTATTATTTTTCTTGTGAGCACTACTTTTTCATTCTTCTAAAATTTGAGATATATTCCTAGTATTTTTAAGGCCCAATAGCCCAATCAATAACGATAAGTAATGTGTTTTCAAATTAATAGATTTTTTTATAAGTTCTTATTTTATAAATCAAATCCAAAGGAATGGAGTATGCATCGGTTTCAAATTCAATCAAATCAATTTTATTCGATTTGGTTATTTTTTGAATCGACTGTTTTTGGGCAGCCCTAAAGTTCAGAGTACAAACACAATACATGACAAAATTACATTAGGTTAACGTTTTTATAAAGTTGGATATGCTAAATAATGTATCTGAGAGGTAAATATAACATTGCGATGGAGATGGTCTTAGCATAAATCAATCAAGTGCAATATTATTTGTTTGATTAATCTTTTAATACGATTAATTTCTATACGGTCATCTCCAACCGACTAGCACCTAACGTTTTTGACAAAACTAATCATGTGCTAAACTTCTACTTAGTGCACAATAACTTAATAAGTGACCAAGTAAGCTTTAGGATGATATATTATTCACTTCTAACATAGACTCGATGTTCCTAATCAGATTGGGCATGGATTGACCATATCCTCCCCTCGAACCCGATATATAATTATGTTTTGGAAAAAATTTCAGGGTGAAGATCAAAAAACTTGTCACGCAGTAGACTCAATCTTATCCTTAGCAAATTTAAGTGAAAAGAAAAATAATAAAGCTATTCATAGGCATATACATTTTTGCGTTCTACTAATTTACATTTATTTCTGTATCATATTGTTCTGCTTAGTACTTGTAAGAAAGTTGCATGATGCACCAAAAGCCCAAAATTTAACAGAGGTATTGTACTCAATTGTCAGTTGTAACCCTAATTATGCGGATGTGTGATATGTGGTGAAATCTGAGAGCATGGTAAAGAGAAACAACATAGCTGACCATATTTGGTAAGTAAAAATGTTCTGTGACTTACCGGTGAGTCCAAAAGAGTTACTCTGGGCAAATTTGAACAAACACTGGGAGCCTCTTTTTTGTGCTTGGGCCACCGAAAACACTGACGATCACGGCGTCAAAATTTTCCCTCGAAGACGGTTTGTGATCAGTTGAAGAAGCAGGCATAGGCATAGGCATGCCAATCTCAATCCCATCATCAAAAGGCGACCAGTTCCTAATGATAGCATCGTTGTCTCGTGCTTCCAATTTCATAGCAACTGTTGCTGCTCTTGCCGGTCCATATGGTATTGCTGCAGGGCAGGACTTGGAGCCGGAGCTGGTTGATTTTTCAATGTGTGCCTGTACCCAAACAGAAACCAACATAAATATTTGTAGTTATTTATCTAAACACAATCCTTCAAGTGGAAGCAAAAATATAAGCAATGCCTGCTTTGTGGGAGACAGGAAGCGACTTAGAAAACTAAATTATAGTGAGTCACAGAGAGACAATGCAGGGAGTATCAGATCATGTTATGATATACATAATTGTTTGTTGAGTGAATTACCAATAATAACATTCATGAGAGTTGTGGAGAAAGTCAAATAGGAAAGCTACTCTACTTACATTTTGTGTACTTTAAACTACATATAGACAATAACCTTTGCCTTGCTTTGTTTCAAATTCTATAAGGATAACGACTAATCAGCTAGTACTGTATATTATCATATTGATGATAAGTATTTTACCTCAGGTTTGTTTTTGTTCAGGAACCGACTCGGACACAGCTGTTCTTTCCCATGAGCAAACTGTATGATGTGTAAATTTATAAGCAATCGCAACAAAAAAAACCATACATTTCTAACAGAAATATTGTATAATGCCGCCAGTCAAACAAAAAATATTTGAGTACCTGTACCCAAACGGAAACTAACATAAATATTTGCATTTGTTTATCGAACAGACTCCTTAAGTAGAGGGTCAATAACTGAAACTGAAAGTAGACAACTAAATTATAGTAAGTCACAGAGAGACAATGCGGGAACGCTGGGAAGTCCCAGATCATGTTATATAGTGTAACCAAAAGGAAACTGCAAATATACATAATCGTTCACTCTGTTGAGTACCAACAATAACATTCATGAGAATTTTGCACTGTCAAATATGAAACTTACTTTACTTACTTTTTCTGTACTTTAAACTAGACCATTACCTGTCTTATTTTGTTTCAAAATCCTATAAGAATCATGACTAATCAGCTAGTACTATCCTTCAATAGTAAGTATTTTACCTCAGGTTTGTTTTTCTGGAGGAACCGACTGGGACACAGCTCTTCTTTCCCATGAGCAAACTGTACGATATGCAAATTTATAAGCAATCACAAAATAAAACCATACAATTCCAGAAGTAATAATGGATTCCTAACACAAAGATAACATTTTATTCTCATCAAGGAGTCAGTTCAGGACAGGTTACATTTGCTAGCAGATCAATATCTCATACCTGGTCTCAATGAAGCTTTATAAGCGACAAAACAGAAAATGTATGTTTGCTCAAATCACATTCTATATAGCTTAAATCAGAAGTAAATGATAAAGCTACTTAACATTTGGTATACTGAAAAGGAAACAGAGATCTCATGCAGTTGAACAACATTCTTTATCTTGTCGTCGTTGCGAAACGACCACTCTAACAAATTTCTTCAATAGGAAGATGAATGTGTTTGATCTAATTCTTTCAAATTTAAAGAACATTTTGGTTTATTGCAATATCCTTCCATGTGGATCATCGATGCCTCATTCAAAGCTTGCTCAATTGGATTTCTAAATGTAACATCTTATATGCAAATCTGTCCTTAAATTCAACAAGCAGACTGCAATTTTCTCAGTGATTCATGAAATTTCATCTAAACTTGAACATGCTAGTTTCTAGAAAATTTTACACGGATCTATGAACTGACCTGACATTTGGGGCCAAATCGGCAGCGTGAAGAATCCTCCCAAGCTCGGCATGTCTCCTTCTTGTACATGCTCTTACCAGACGATCCCAAGCCGCCGGAATCTGAACCAGACCTTGCTGCGCTCCTCCCTCCTTGAACAGATCCGACAAGAATCGCGTCCATCACAAGTACGTCCTCCTCCACTTTCAGCTGCGGTCCAAGCACCACCGATCTCTCCATGTTCTCCACGGAGGAAAGCGGCGACCTAATCACACCGCCACCGTACTGATACTTGCTCGAAGGATAAGTGATGGCATCCGCCGGAGATCCAGAGCGCAAGTACTTGATGAGAGCAGAATCTCCGTTGCCGCTCATGCTCAATCCTTTCAACTTCAGATTTCTCGGATCGTGGCTCGTGCTGTTACTGTAGAAGCTGTCCATCGGTCTCTCTGCGTTTGTGCAACCAGATCCAAAGAAATTGAGTCATTACTCAACTAAACACGAATCACACAAACCAGAAAATCCTAGCAATTTCACTTTAGAGCAAAATTCTCAAATTCTCCCGCCACTAAATTCATTCCTGTGATACGAAGACCTAAAAAATCGTATACAGTGAAATTCAAATCGATACACGCAACAATTTGAGAAAAAAAAGCACGAGAAACAGTAAATCAAATTCAACAAAGCAAACGAGCAAACCGATGAACCTCCAAACGAAGAGGTAATTTAGATTTTGGCGGGAAACACAACCAGAGAAGACGAGTTCAGATCAAAGAACTGGAAATCGACAGATTCCAGAAGAAAATTCCCGGAATCGGAACTCAACTAGCGTTGATTCTCGACTCCGCGCACACGGTATGCGAAGAGATTTAGAAGAAGAGTTAGGTACCAGAGAAATGGCGAGAGCGAGTTGGAGGAGAAAGGCTCGGCTCGTTCTCCAGATCTGTTGGCGCTCCGGTGTGTGTGAACCTTGCGCAATAATGCTCTGGTTCAGTGCCTCTTCGTATAAGAAAATTGAGGAACAAAATTACAAATCAGTGTGTTGTTCACTGTGCGCTCTCTCTTAAGCTCTCGTGATCTTATGGATTCCCTCCACCGGAATTGGATATGATAGTGTTAATGTTTTGAGCTTTTAAGCAGCCGTTCCAGCTCTACTGTTAGAATATTTGGTTCAAGTTTCTTGTAATCAATAAAGGTCGTGTTCAGATTTGAGAATATGCTCGTTTCATGAACGGGACGAATTTGAACTTAATATTATAAAACTCGATAGACTTGCGAGACGACTCGTTTAATATTTAATTAATTATATTGTTTTATTAACATATACTTTTAAAAAATGAATAAATATTCATATGGAATTAGGTGAACAGAATCAAGTCGAGACGATCTCGAGCTAAATCTTTAGTAATTAATGAATTACACATATAAAATATTTTATTTTATTTTAATGAGTATTTGTATTGAAAATTAAACACATCGAGCCAAATTCGAGCTTGTCTATTTTATTTCAAATTGAACTCGAGCTTAATTGCATAAACTCGTTAAAGCTTGAGTTGAACACTTTTTCACGAGCCGAACCAATCTTATCAAATTGAGGCTCAATTCAACACATTTACACCCCTACTAATATGTTTAAATCAGATGAACATAGCTTTAATAATTAATATGACAAAGCTTGACTTGATTCGTGAAAAAAATAATTGGGTTGAACTCAACTAAGTATGAAATAGACAAATTCAAACTCAACTTAGTTTGCTTAATTTTCAATACAAATATCAAATAAATAAATATATATATATACACATACACACTTCACTGCAAACTGCCTAAACGTCCAAACCGTTTGTACGCGATATGAGCCGCTCATCTAACGAGATTAAAATAGCGCGACACGTCTCCACTCAAGTGAGGGGCAGTTCCGTATTTTTCACGCTCACTCGCAGTAGAACTTTTGCACCAGCAGTAGAAATTTTGTACAAGCAGTAGAACTTTTGCACTTTTTAGTAGAAAATTTGCACTTTTCACTATAACTATTGCGTTTTTAGTAGAACATGCAACAACGACAATCAACAAGACGGTGAAGACGTCGGGACACCCACTGATGTAAATCCATCTACACAGAAACATCAATAAACCATATCCATAGTCATATTCAAGTCAGTGTCACAACAATTTCTCAATCTCATCTCCACCACGAAATTCTAATGGCTTCGCTTTGCAAAATCTACATCCCCAACCCCACAATGAACGAACACGAAACACTTCCCTATAAATATTTAGCCGTTTTCCCCAATATTTATTTTCCCTCATAGATATTGCACCCAATTTTGGTCGAGTTCTGTGTGATTTCAGGCAGACCACTTGTAGCTATTCTCTGACACCGTTTTCAGCGTCTTTTCCGACCGAATTTTCCTCTCCACCGCGTGCTGGTTTGGGTCGGAATAAATCGAAAGCATCGAAGTGAGCTTGTCGGAGAAGACATACATTGTTCTTTATTTCTACATCAACAAGTTCTAACCGGATAGAACCGATAATCAAACTAGAAAACTGCGGCAAGGACTAAACCATTTCCGCATTTAACAGCTTCGAGCATGGTTCCAATAATTGAAAACCGAAAGGTCATGTCATGTCCGATTCTATCCGGTCCGGTTCCAGAACCGTGTCCACCCCAATGTGAGGAGATAAAATACATTGAAATGTATGTAATGGGCCCAAAATACATGGGCTTCAACTTCAAACATCAAAACAAGCAAGTCCTATGACTGGCCCATTTCAACTACTCTGTTTATTCAATGCTCCAACTGGCCCAATTTTCAAAGTTACTCATTCATCAACGGGCCAAAAATCATATATCTTCATCCACCATTCAATATTAAAGTGATAATAATTTAATAATAATAAATACAATTAACAAAACTCAAAAACTGACCAACCCAATAATTACATCGACACACGACAATCATAGACTCATAGTATAGAACGTGAAATCGATATGTTGCTATTTACAGATTATTTACCTAACACCCATTTATGTATTTTTTTCTTTACAAGGCAATATTTGTTAAAAATTTTACTAAAATAAAACAAAATGTTAAAAAGGTTTGTTTGACCCAAACATAATAAGAAATTGAAGGCAGTGGTGGGGACATGGCGGGCGTGCGTCTTTGACCCAAACTCTCTCTGTCATTTTCTTCCCTAATTTTACGGTTTTATTCAATAAAATATATATTATTTAAATACTTTAACTTTATATTAGTGATTTTAACCACTATGGAAGTAGGTGACACATAATATAATCCGCGTAAATAAAAGTTCAAGTGAGTCAAATCAAATTTTAAATCGTTAAAAATTGAGTTTATAAGAAATAATTGTTTATTTTGAATTTAATAAGTCTATAAAATTAAGTTCAGACGATTATATTTGATTTTAAATCTGATTTATTAGGCAAACTTAACACAAATTTACGGTAAATATTTGGTAAAAAATATTAAGAAAAACAAATATGATCATATGGGGAGAAATAATAAAATATTAATTGTGATAATTATCTAAAGATAATTCATAATAACCACAATTATTTTGTAATTACTAACCTTTTTTTGGTGTTATATGAGGTATCATTTCTATTATAATCTTAATTTATTAAGGAAATGTTTGAGCCATGTTAAGTTCATAATTAAGGGTTGATTAAAGGTCAAAACTTTGATTTTTTTTGGTAACATCACCTGTTAATTAAGGACCTGAGTCTTCTTTGACCAAAAAGCCTCTTCTCCACCTCCTCTCTTCTCTGCATCGACTTTGCTGAACAGCCAAAACCAAGCTGTGTTCAATTCGAAACCGCTCCGCCAATTCATCACCGTTCTCTGAATCTACAGAGAAAACCCAGAAAATTTCAGTTTCACCCATCGGAGCTTTCATTTTCCGCTTCTGGGTGGCGCTTACTGGGTCCTGATTTTGGTCAACGAGCGGAGCGAGCTTGAGAATTTTTCCGGTCAACTGTTTCGAGAATTGGGTTTTTGATTTGTTGGGCAAATTCGTTTTCTGGGTTTGCTCCGTTTGAGTTCACATGGTGTTTGTGGTGGGTGTTGCTGTTTAGCTCGAGATTGATGGGAGCTATGGAGCTTGTGGTTTCGGCGATCTCGAGGTTTGCTGTGGCTTGGTTGATTTTGGGGTTTCAGTTGGTGAGTTGGGTCGATGGTAATGCTGAAGGTGAGCATGTTGAATTGTGATGGCTGCTTTGTGTTTTCAATTTTTTTGCTGGGTTTTGATGTCTATTTTCTGTGATGTGGGTGTTGCTTGATTTGGAAAGTGAGTGATGAGCTATGTTGTGATTGTTGATTTGTTATTGTGATTTTGGGTGTTTTGATTTTTGAAGTGGGTAATGAGCTATGTTGTGATATTGTGATTTTTGGTGTTTGATTTTTGAAGTGAGTAATGAGCTTTGTTGTTGAAATTTTGATTTGCTATTAAATTTTGGGTGTTGTATGATTTTTGAATTAGGTAATGAGCCATGTTGTAATTTTTGATTTGTTATGTGATTTTGGGTGTTTGATTTTTGAAATGGGTGATGAGCTATGTTGTGAATTTGACTTGTCATGTGATTTTGGGTTTTTGATTTTTGAAATGAGTCATGAGCTATGTTGTGATTTTGATTTGCTATGTGATTGTGTGTTGCTGAAACAAATTTTGGTTGGGAAGATGTGAGAGTTTCTTCAATTTGATTTATTTTGCTGCCAAGAGGGCATGGAGGTGAAAGAGAGAGCTCTGTAATTGAAGAACGCCACATGATTGAATTGAAACCCGAAGTTGACTTGGCTGTTCAGTACTTGGTGAATAGGGATATGAGATATACACATAGTGAGTGGGTTTATGTCTATTATTTGTAATTGCAACATAAGAACTTTATAGATTCCACAATTGGCCGTGTCTTCTTGGAGAGTAGTTCAAATCATCTGGTGGATTACTGTATGATGTTTGAGGAATTCCACTATGTAGAGTATCTATACTATTGGTTTTTCTTTACTATCACTATCGCAATGCAATACCGATCACACTACTTTCTTTATCATTAATTTGTTGGCTATAGTTATTCCACACAGTTTTCTATGTGCATCTGTTTAACAAGTGTTTTTAGCTGCTGCTTCAATTCGTATGAAAGTTATTTCCACCGTGTTGTTTTAAGTTCTTTTCTTAATTGCTATTTCGTTTCAATGCACCTTCTACAAATCTGAATCAGAATCTGAATGGAATTGCCTTTGGCAGATTTGAATGCTTTGAGTTGATTTATTTTCATGGAGGCTCGGATGTTTAAGATTTTTCTGTTGAGAAAAGATCTTTTGTTGGCATAACTAGTTTCTAATTCCTACTTGGTTGGTATTATTGTTTCTTGATGATATTGATGTTTACGAGCAGAACAACCCTGACAATCAACACTTTTGTGCGATTTAGGTGATGCTTTGAACGCTTTGAAGACCAACTTGGCTGATCCTAACAATATTCTGCAAAGTTGGGATCCTACACTAGTCAATCCTTGCACGTGGTTTCACGTTACGTGCAATAATGAAAATAGTGTGACGCGAGTGTAAGCCTTTTAAATATATTTTGTTTGCGGCTGTTGTGTTTCTTCCTTTTGACATTTTTTGTTTGTTTCTTTTAGTGTAATGACAGCGTCTTCGTGATCTATTTCAGTGATCTTGGAAATGCAGATCTATCGGGCCAACTGGTTTCCCAGCTCGAACAGCTTACAAATTTGCAGTACCTGTAAGTGCTTTTCGGGGCAACATAAGCTAGATTGTATCTGCTTGCGATGCTCGGATGATTAATTATTGTATAATTTCGTTCATTTCCGGTTGACACCATCCCTCCCTTTTTTTCTAGTACTCGATCTTGTTAAGAATAATATTAAAGGTAAGCTTCTTATTGTTTATGCCGTGACACGGATATTTATACCTTTCTTCTACGAGCATAGGATTTTAAACTGTATGCCAATGTGCGGCTCCACATATTCACAGGCACATTTTGGTAAACTTCTAGTAGTTTCATTAAACTTCCTCATGATTGTTAATCTTCCCTTAAGAATGAAGGAATTGAGCATTGAAGATCACGTGCTTAAGTTTGGCCAACTACGTGCAATCTTGAACTTCTAAAATATACCATGAAGCTTACAATAGAGAGGGTATTAAAGACATCCTAAAAGCAATATATCTTTTTGTCTGAAAACATGGCAATTTCTAGCCGTTAGGTATCATAAATCTTCGTCTCAAATGGTAATGCCCCGGCTTTATCATCCATCTCATAAAACCTCGATGTTCATTGTATCAATTTTAACTTGAATGATTTTCTAGGACGCGGCTTCGTGATTTATGCATAGCCCAACCTTTTGTAATGCATGTTGTGGAAGCTAACATTATATTTCTTGATATCACATTATTTTCTCAAATGCACTTGTTCGGTTGTCTTCTATGTCTTTAATGACTGAATGAACTTTTCATGACAGGGAGCTTTATAGTAACAACATAAGCGGGAAAATCCCGGAGGAGCTTGGGAATTTGACAAATTTGGTGAGCTTGGATCTTTACTTGAACAGTTTAACTGGTCCAATTCCAGAGACATTGGGCAAGCTACAAAAACTGCGTTTCTTGTATGGACAGATCCTTCATCTCGTTAACCTGTTTTATTCATTTTCTACTTCAGTTCTGCATTTGTTACATGCTTATAATATCATGTATAGCTAGTTTTTTTGTTTTGTTTTTGTAAATGCATCATGATTGTGTTCGACTGCTAATGCTTTTAGGGAAGATTGCAAAATAGTGGTGTATTAATGTTTTGAATTTGAGGGGCAAAAATGTCATTCCAAAATAAATTGATAGAAAGTGCAACAAAATACAAGGGAAGGATAGTATTTTTGCAATGAAAAAAGAAGACGGCTAGGATTTACAAAAAGTGTATGAAAACAAGTTTTTCTTGCAATTTTCCCTAATATTATGTATAGCTGCCTTTTTTTTATAAATGCATCGTAATTGTGTTCGACTGCAATGTAATGATTTATTTTTCACGAGATAGGCGTCTCAACAACAACAGCTTGGCAGGAGGCATTCCCCGTTCCTTAACGACTATTAATTCACTGCAAGTCCTGTGAGTGTTACAGTGAATCAACTGTCATTATCATAACTAATTTTTTTACACCCTAAGCGTATCGTAAAATGTTGGAGGCATGTGACTCTTTAAGCTACTTTTGGAAATGCAGTGATCTGTCGAACAATCGTCTAACGGGAGATATACCGGTCAACGGTTCCTTTAGCCTATTTACTCCCATAAGGTTTATTACATGTAGCCTCTTCTTGAGTTGTGTTATTGACACTGGAATGAACTTTGCTAATTGCTGTTCTCGTGTTTCAGTTTTGCCAATAATCTACTTAATACTCCCCCACCATCTCCGCCTCCTCCCGTTCCCCAATCACCACCAACTTCTGCAGGTATGTTATTTTTTGTTCTGTTATTAGTACAGTCCACTCTAAATTAATATTGGGGTTCGATTGTATAAAAGACAAACAATGATTTTATGTTCCGTCTTTAGGTAGCACTATGACTGGAGCTATTGCTGGTGGAGTTGCTGCTGGTGCTGCACTGTTGTTTGCTGCTCCTGCAATCGCTCTTGCTTGTTGGCGAAAAAGAAAACCCGAGGACCATTTCTTTGATGTACCTGGTTCGTACTCGATAAAATGACATGCATTTACTTTATCGTAGTTTTTATATGGGGTAATTGCAAAAAATGGTGGTGTTCTATCCCAATTTCACAACCCTTGTTAACCTCTGCCAAAACAGACGTAAAATGTGTCACTTGGAATGGAAGTCATGTGACCTCCAATTTTTTCAAAATGACATTATTTCCCCTAAAATAATAAGAACTAAGAAATTATCATTATTTTTACATGTAATCCTTTCTTGATAATTTTTTTTATATAATTTGAAAGGTGTTTTCATCTTTTCAATTCATTTATAACAACGTGAATGTGAATGTCACTAATGGTGCAAAAAAGACAATTTCATGGTAAGTTTTTGTCATTAACATAGTACACGGATACTCTTTGCAAAAATAAGATGCTACACAACCAGTTTTTTCAATTATCCCTTTTTTATATTTTGATGCATTATTGATCATTTACATGTTCTTTTTTCAGCTGAAGAGGATCCAGAGGTTCACCTCGGACAGCTTAAAAGGTTTTCACTGCGCGAGCTGCAAGTTGCCACCGATAACTTCAGCAACAAAAACATTCTTGGTAGAGGTGGATTTGGTAAAGTTTATAAAGGGCGTTTAGCTGACGGCACTCTAGTGGCCGTCAAAAGACTTAAAGAAGAACGGACTCAGGGCGGGGAGCTGCAGTTTCAAACAGAAGTGGAAATGATCAGCATGGCTGTGCATCGGAATCTGCTTCGGCTGCGTGGCTTTTGCATGACACCAACAGAACGTGTTCTTGTTTATCCCTATATGTCCAATGGAAGTGTAGCTTCATGTTTAAGAGGTAATTTTTCTGGCCTTATCTTGGTGAATGATTTCATTGAATTGAAGTGCTATAATTTATATGCATGTTTACAATAGACTTCGGTTGTTACTTTTGATTTTCACGTGATTTTGGAAAAGAAATGTGAGTTACGGTGGAACTTTGAAGTAAGAGAATAGCCTATACATGAACTTATAAATTTCTTTTAGGGATAATTGCAAAAACTGTGTACTATAGTTGTATACTTCGGTAAATGCAAAAACTTACCGAACTTACTATTTTTGCATCGTTAATGGCATGATTAGAAATGAATTGAAAAGGCAAAATTACACTTCAAATTAATAAAGGTAAAAATAAATTAATAGAAATATAGATAGTTATATTTATCACCAGAGAATTACATATACAAAAAATTAAAATAATAATATTTTATTCCAGTCGCTATTATGCCATTTTGAATATGTTGGATATCACGTGACTCATTTTTCGCCTGTTTTGACGGATTTTGACAAACTGGGAAAAAAATCGGATAGTTCACTACAAGGTTTTGCAATTAACGAAGTATACAGAAGTCTGGAAGTATACAGAAGTCTGATATTACGCAAATTTTTTGCAATATTTATGCAACACTTTTTCAAGCACTTAGAGACTTATAATTAGTTTGACACTAATTGTTTGTTTTATCTTATATTTCTATTATTGGATCATTGTAGAGCGAACGGAAGCTCAACCACCACTTGATTGGTCAAAACGGAAGCAAATTGCATTAGGATCTGCAAGAGGCCTCGCTTATTTGCACGATCATTGTGATCCGAAGATCATTCACCGTGATGTGAAAGCTGCAAACATATTGCTCGACGAGGAATTCGAAGCGGTAGTTGGAGATTTCGGGCTGGCTAAACTTATGGATTACAAAGACACTCATGTCACGACTGCTGTACGTGGAACGATCGGGCACATAGCTCCCGAGTACCTCTCAACCGGGAAGTCCTCGGAGAAGACTGATGTTTTCGGGTATGGAGTCATGCTTCTTGAGCTCATCACTGGACAACGGGCGTTCGATCTTGCTAGACTTGCCAATGATGACGATGTCATGCTCCTTGATTGGGTACACATTTACCGTCTTCTTTAATTTCAGCATTGATGTTCTCGCATTCATTTTTAGCTATTACCCGTTTAGAGATGGCAACGGGATGTATTTGAGGTAGGTTTTGTGATCTCCGTCTCCGCCCCGTCGGATTGGGGATAACAGGTTTCTGTCGTGTTCATGGATTTTTGCCTCTATAGGAGTGGCAAGGGCGTTGGGATTGTGATCCCCGTCCCCACCACATCGGATCAGAGATAGCAGTTGATAAAAATGACAAAATCACCCCTGAAACTGAACTTATATTTTTTATCTTTCAACTCAAATTTGTATGATAAAATTTTGTAATTGTTAATTCCATGGGCACTTTCGTCATTTTTATAAAACACACATTTTGCAATAAAAGCAAAAAACGTAGCACCTTTTTTGCAAAAGTGTCATATCACAGGGCACATTTTTGCAATTTTCTTTAATAAGAAAACCCTTTATGCCCCCAAGCAGAGACCATTAAGATTCGAGCATCTGACCTCTTACGAGATAAGAAGCTCACTCGACTGCAGACCAATCCTAATCCGCAAATTACTCATGTGCTCGAAATTTCCAGGTGAAAGGCCTATTGAAAGACAAGAAGCTCGAAACCCTAGTCGACGGGGACCTCCAGGGCGACTACATCGACGAGGAGGTCGAGCAGCTGATCCAAGTCGCCCTGCTCTGCACGCAAGGCTCCCCAATGGAGCGCCCCAAGATGTCGGACGTGGTCCGGATGCTGGAAGGCGACGGCCTGGCCGAGAGATGGGAGGAGTGGCAGAAGGAGGAAATGTTCCGGCAAGAGTTCAACCCCTCCATCAACCCGGGCCACGACTGGATCGTCGACTCCACCTCCAACCTCCGGGCCGACGAACTGTCCGGCCCAAGATGATACACCTGTGTTTTTCCATAGGAGGCTCATTTTGTGTGTTGGAGAAAGAATCATCACATTTGTGCATAGCATTTTCGTTTTCCTTGTATATCAGACTTTGGCTCTCTCTCTCTCTCTCTCTGTGTTTGTAATTTTCTATTATAGGGTTTTTTTCTGAAACTTGAGGTGCTTAGTGAACATGGTGGCACCATGATCTGTGTCATTTTTATGTGTATTGAACCATTAGTACAAAAAAAATGTTTCCGGAATAAATCTGTTTATAGTGTTTTAGCTAAATAGATCATTTCTCAGCAGGTTCTTCAGTGAATAAGTTAAATATTCTGTACGAGTTTGTGATGATTGAATTTGGTTCGAGTTTGTTACGATTGAATTTAACACACTCGTGCATTTTTAAGACGGGATTCTTTTGGATTTTAAAAATCGACTTGTTCAGTTTTTAATTAATTTCATGAAACTGTTTTAAACTTAATGAAAATCGAACTCAACATGAATTTGATGCCATGTGAGAAAATTTTGATTATTATAATAAAAATAAACACGTAATTCATCTAATTAAGCAATCAATCACCAAATCATGAAAATACAGTATATAGTATTAAACCAAAAATACCAAAAATGATATATTATTGCAGGGTTTAATTTACTGGATAATGTTTTGGTATGTGACTGAGACTTGGTGTCAGAAGAATCTTCACTTGTAATAATTAATTCATACATCTAAAATTAGATCATACTCTTAATTTAATTTGTACTTCTAAGAATGGTAATGAAATATATTTATGAGATCATATCTAATCGTTTATTCTCTAGTATATCCTCATATTTTAATTTACATACATTTTGAATTATATTTAACAATATATGTTGTCTTCAATTGATCAAATACTCAATTCATCGAGTTAAAAAAAGTATATTACATCAAAAGCAAAAACAAAAATTAACTGTGCATCACAAAGCCACAAAAATAATCAAATCATACATAAATTAAAAAGAAAAAAAATATGTGCAATCCACAACATCTGCAGAAGTTTAGAGAGAGAGAGAGAGAGATGATCTCAAATTAGTCCCGATTAGAAGCAAAAAAAATAAATAATAAAAACTCTTTGTTGACTAAGACAGCCTAAGACTCCTTTCTGACCCTTTTGCCCTCGCCGCCTCCCGCCGCCGCCTCGTCCCCTCCGGCGCTCCCCTCCGCCGCCTCCAGCGGCGGGAACTTCACCCTGACCTTGATGCCCGTCCTCCAGACACCACGC
>JAYMTP010002883.1:0-18403 GCA_036897365.1 Geranium brycei
ATGAGCTCGAGCCTGACCTTTTAAGGCTCAATAGGCTCGCGAGCCGACTTGTTTAATATTTAACTAATTGTATATATTTTATTAATATATTTAAAAAATTGTAAATATTTATAATGAATTAGAAGAATCGAATCGAGTCGATCTCGAGCTGACTTGTTTAGTATTTAATGAATTAAATTTTTATATTTAATATTTATTTAATTTTTTAATGAATATTTGTATCGAAAATTAAGCGAATCGAATCGAGCTCGGTATTCCATAATTCTGTTTCAAGCCGAACTCGAGTTTAGTTTCAAAAACTCGTTCGAGTCCAAGCCGAACTCAAGCCGAATCCTTTATTCACGAGCCGAGCCAAGCCCTGCCAAATTAAGACTCGATTCGGCTCATTTACACCTCTAATCCCCTCTAATTATGTTAAAATGCTTCTAAACACTAAACCGAACAGTCCTTATCTCTTCACTCTCCGCGGCGACGGTACGTCGGTAACACAAACCGCCAATCTTGCCAATTGACCTAAATACCCCTCAAGATTAAATCAATTTACATCGGTCCCCTTCTCTTCTCTCTCAAATTTCCTTTCTCTTTACGAAACCAAAAACAAATTAATCAAATAAAGCTAAAATTCGATTTTGCTCTCTCTAGATCGTTCGATATTCGAAAAGCTTCTCTTCTTCTTCCAGAAACCCCATAGCTTCGCATTCAGGTATCTGATTTCAGATTTGCGTCTCCTTAAATCTTGTTTCCCCAAATCTGCTTTTGATTTCAATTTTGACCCGGAAGCTGCGATTTTGGTGTTGTTTTGTCGGTGAAATTTGGGGGAATTCAGATGGATTCGTCTTCGAATCAACCCGAGTTCGATTACTTGTTCAAGTTGCTGATGATTGGAGATTCAGGAGTAGGGAAGAGTAGTCTCCTCCTCAGTTTCACTTCCGACACTTTTGAAGATCTCTCCCCCACTATAGGTATGCTACTTGCTTGATGCGTTGCTTTTCTCGGTGATTTTGGGTTTGAAGGCCCCAATTTGTGGACTTTGTGTGTTTTGATGAAATGGGTGAGTGAGGTTTAGCTCTGCTGGTCTTGGGTTGCTGTGGAAATGTGATTTTTAATTCATGAGCTCGATTGGGAAAAGAATTGAGGTAATAGGTAAGATTTAACTTAGTTTGTGGTCTATTTAGTGATGAAAAAGTGAAGTTGTGCTCATCAATTGGCCAAATTGGGATGGTGTGAGTATGAGAGCCTTTGGGGGTTCAGTTTGATGAGCATTGGAGTGATTTTGACTGTGACCATGTAGTTTTTTCTTGATTGTAATGATGTTTCTGTTTGTTATTTGGCTTTTTGTGCAGGTGTTGATTTTAAGGTGAAGTATGTTTCTTTGGGAGGGAAGAAGTTGAAGCTGGCGATATGGGATACAGGTTAGTGCAAGTGGTCTCGATCGTGTTTGTGTTTTGTTTACCTTTAAGCTCCGATAGTGAAAGCTGTGGAGACTGATTTGTTGTTGTGTCTCTTTGTTGAGACTGTTACACCAACGGGTCATATAGAGTAGTGCAAACATTGTAATTTTTGCATTTATGTTGTACATTTCTGGTAGACCAGAAGTAGCAATATGCCCTCAAAATTCGTTACCTTTTCCTGTTTAATTTCTGAAGAAAAATGCTTCGGGTGAAATACTTATATACATTCTTATTAAAAAGGTTGCTCTTAGTTTGTTCCTGTTTAGCTTCGAAAGGCGAGAGTTTCTAGGTGAATTACTGTATGCGATATGCCTGTGCTTGCTTCTAGTTCTAGGATGTTCATGCTTTATCATCTCCATTACTTTTTAATGAAAACCGTCTTACAAAAATTATCATTTAGTTTCACTGTTAGACTCTTTAATTGTTAGAATCAATGGAGGCCATACTTGTATCATTCTTTAGTTGCTTGCAATGCCAAGATGTTCTGAAGTTTGCTATTTACTTCCTTCTCCCGCTTCGTTTGGAGCCCGTATATTTATACACATTTCATACCGATGCTAAATTGGTAATGCCAAATGTTAACCATGCAGCTGGCCAAGAGAGGTTCAGAACACTGACAAGTTCATATTACAGAGGGGCACAAGGGATCATTATGGGTAATACATATTTTTCTTTCTTTCAACACATATCTTTGAAGGTGTAAGTTGTAGATTTGTCTCATTCTAACTGTGTATGGGGTTTGGTCTTAATATTGAAATTAATCTGTAGTCGTGCCACCCATCCCCCATGTGAATGATGGTTTGTGATGTCACCGTTTACAGTTAACAGAGGAATTGAAATGACCAAGGTTGTGTAGAACCGTAGTGAGAATTCAGTACCGTTTTGATCCAGTCCAAATTATAAGGGTTTTATATAGTTATATTATCAAAAAAATTAGAACACCTGTCCTGAACAATGAACACTACTACATCCCTCAGGCTACTATTTTCATTATTACCATTGACGTGAGTTCCCCTCATTAATGTCTTTTGCATGTTGTCACCATTTTCATAAAAAATGTAAATTAATAAATGAAAGAAACAAAGAAACAAAGCTGCTAATTCTTTTATTCAAGAGGACACTAATTGCATCTGAGACTTGGCCAACATTTTGAGTTGACTAGGTGTAATTATACCCGTGGAGCTTACATGTTTAAATCTCATGACTATATAATGATAGTAGAGCATATCGGGTTATTATGTCTCGAGTTGTCAGGGTTTGTTATGCCTTCCAATATGTTATTCTGATTGAGCTGTTGGTCTCGATGTTTTGATCGCAACAGTTTATGACGTTACGCGGCGAGAGACATTTACAGACCTTTCTGAGATATGGGCCAAGGAAATCGATTTGTATTCAACCAATCAAGACTGCATCAAGATGCTCGTTGGAAACAAAGTTGATAAGGTATTTCTCGTTATGCATTCACAGTTATATCATAGTTCTGTGGTGAGATTTTCCCGACCATTTATGTCCAACTTGACTCTATATGATTCGTTTAGCAATTTGACGTAACTTGCAAACCGAAAGACACTGATATATTTTGCTTGAAAATCTAGCTCATCTACCCTTTACCTTACTCTTCATGAGAATTTTTTCTCAAGATTCAAATCGTAAATGTTTTATCATGTGTTTGCGTGTTGAGTTCATTTCATTTTCCAGGAAAGTGAAAGGGTTGTAACAAAGAGGGAGGGAATCGATTTTGCTAGGGAATACGGATGCCTTTTTATCGAGTGCAGCGCCAAAACCCGAGTTAATGTACAACAGTGCTTTGAAGAGCTTGTTCTCAAGGTACGACCAATAAACTCATCATATTATTCTATGGCGTTACACATATAATATAGGCCAGGGTTTTCCGATTATGTTCAAAGCTTCCTTAACTCGAGAAATGAGCAAAACTTGACGAACGATAAATCGATAATGATATGCAGATCTTAGACACACCCAGTCTCTTAGCGGAGGGATCCAAAGGTCTTAAAAAGAACATATTCGCACAGAAAGCCCCACCACCTGATGCAGCCGCGGGAGCTTGTTGCTGATGGTTCAGCTCTCTAACACTGGTGATTTCACGATGCCAATACAGATCGAAAGATCGAAAGACAAATCGTTTACGTTTTTGTTTCCATTTGAGCTGAAAAGCAGATCTCATGTAAAAGTATTCAAAGTCCAGAGATTGTGTCATTTTGGTCTCTCCCTTTCCGGCACTGGAAAGAACTATAACAACATGGATGGACATATATATGTATGCTATTTCACTGTTTGATTTTGTACATAAATGTGGTTGTGGCTTCGGTTGATGATTCTAAGATTGGAGCGTGATTAGTGCTGTATAGATTAACTTCTGGAATGACACAAATTTCTGAACTCGATCGGTTTCCGATGTTTTCAATTTTTGTGTGTTTTCAATCACAAAAATTGTGATTATTAAACTCGCTTTGTTTTTATTTTTAGAGACAAAAATCACTAACTTAAATGAGGACCAAGTGTAATTCACTAAAATTGTTCTAAACTCGTTCAGGTTAAACTTGCCTGAACCAATGGTCATTATTCAGAACTTGACCTGAATTGCATTTGAAAATAAAATTTGTTTTGAATTAAAGTATTCTACATGAAATGTATCTAAAATTAAATTTGTTTCTGTTTTTTAATATATTGTGTACAGGTGGGTTCTTTTGGCCCCAAATCCAAATAGATATTTGGTTAAATGAGCCAGATTAAAATCAAAATTTTCACAGTTGGGTTTTGTACAAAAAATAATTGATAACTTGGTTCGAATGGATTTATGTAATGAAGTTCGAGTTCAATTATAAAAAATTAGTCAAACTCAAATTATATTTGAAACAAGTTGTTAACTTTGACTTATTGTCCTAGTTTTTGAGATGATTAATAGGGGTTGGGCACAGTTTCGGATCAGAACCAAACCGGCTAGAATTGATCCTAACTGAATTTTTCGGTTTTCAATATATAAGAAATAAACTCGGAAACGCTATGTAAAAAACGGTTCTTTTCTGAGTGGTTTATTTATGGTTCTATTTGGTTGGAACTTATTTAAACAAAATTGAGCTTGATTTATGGACAAAAAACTTTAAATTCGTAATTAAAAACACACACAAACAAAACCAAAAGTTAAGATTTAGTTACTGCAACTCAATCGAAATATAAAGTTTGTAACATAGAGTAACGCGTTAGCATAATAAACCCGTTTGATTTTAAATTGGTTAACCAGTAAATTTGTACTGTAAGAACCGAATTCGAACCAAATTTTAATGATTCTCTAAATTTAGAACCAAATCCGAGTCATTACGTACCGATCTCTGGTTTTTGGTTCGATTCGGCTCGAATCTCGGCACGGACTGGTTTTGAGTCTGAAGTGAATGAAAACAATTACCGACATGCCACTTGTCGATAACAGACACAACTGCCACACAATAAATAAACAAAAAACCAATAATAAATACAAAAATAATCAATTTACGAAAAATATAAAAACCAGAAGCTTCACTTCACTGAGCTTCGTCACCACCAAACCAAAACCAGAGACCCAACGACATGGGTGCATGGAGAGCACCCATTTCCAATCTCCTCTCAATTCCCAAAACCCTAATCCCAATTCCCAAAACCCTAACCCAATCCGCCCCCAAATCGCCATTTCCGGCCTCTACCAGGCGGTTTCTGCTCTTCTCGCTCCCTCTCTCCGCCGCGCTTCTTCTCCGCCGCCGTCAATCCTCTCTCGCCGCCGAGATCTTCGACCCCGTCACGGCCGCGGAGAGAGAAGCTGCGGCGTTGATTTCGAGGAGGATTGAGGACGCTCTTGGGTTGTTAGAGAAAGGGAGGGAATTGCAGGCTCAGGGCGATTTCAGTGAAGCTCTCGGTTACTTCACTCAGGTGTGTGCGGATTGATTGGGTTTGGTCTTTTTGTTCTGTTTTTTTGGGTTTTGTTTGTGATTTGTCTTCTGGGTTCTGTTTGGTTGCTGAGAAAGTTACAGGAAATTGATTAGTTTTAGTGCTGTGTTTTGGTTTTGTTTGTGATTTGTTTTTCTGGGTTCTGTTTGGTTACTGAGAAAGGTTTGGGGAATTGAAGTTTAGTGTGATTGCCAGTTTGCTGAACTTTGGATTTTGTGTATCAGCTATGGATTACTTCACTCAGGTTTGCGGGTTGAGTGGTTTTGGACTTTTAGTGCTATTTTTTGGGTTTTGTTTGTGATTTGTTTTATGTGTTATGTTTGGTTACTTTGGCTTTTGTGTGTGTATCAGTTAAGCTCTCAGTTACTTCACTCAGGTGTGGGAATTGATTAGTTTAGTGCTGTTTTTCAGTTTTATTTTCTGGGTTCTGTTTGGTTACTGAGAAAGGTATAGGAAATTGAAGTTTAATGTGATTGCCAATTGACTGTGATTTATAAGTATATCACTCTCTTGGTTTTTGGGTTCTGTTTTGATTGATGAGTGAGTGTTTGGAAATTGAAGTTTAGATTGAATGCTAATTTCCTGGATTTCATTTTTGTTTTTATCCATTTTTCCTAAATCCATATTTGAGATCAATTCTCAACAGAAACTCGAAGAAGAGTTATTTTTGGGCAATTGTAATTGCTAATCAAGTTTTTAATTACTGTGTCAATCCTTGGCGATGATGATGGGTTGCATAGCAACAAGTTCTAAAATTTATAGATATTGGAGATGGAACTTTCCCATAATTATAAAGAAATATATAGGCTTTCATGTGAAATAGAACACAAAATCCAACTATTCAGAGCCATTCCTTGTACGGAGGAAATGTAGACAGGGTAATTATTGGTTGACGTCATTCTACATTTGCTTAATGAAAAGTTCTATGCTTCCTCAGTGTTTTCTATTTGAGCAAGAACTATCGACGTGAGTACCAATCATCAAATGACATATATATCTAAAAAAGTGCGAGCAAACCTGAGAATCTTGTATCTGTCTTCCTAACTGAGCTTGCTCATTTGGGTTTCTGTTGTTAAACTATAGTTAAAACGAGAGCCTTTAAGTTTGGTCTCATTGTGCCCAAACTGAAACCTCGAGGAGAATGTAAAAAGAAGGAAGGGTTTTATATATTTTGTATCGATACCTGCATTTAGTTCTACCCAATCTTCACCTTTATGTTTATAAACGGAACGAGACTTCTCTAGGTTTGTGTACTTCATGCCCTTCAAGGCCTTAGAGATGATGCACATATTCCCAATCCTAAAACATTATCACCAATCATGGTGTCATCTTCATTGCTAAGTTAGGGGTTGGCTTGTACGTTGTACTTGTGTGCAATCAATATATAAGAGAAACTCATGTATCCTTCCTGATAGAGAATTCATTATACGACTGGTGATCTCATAATGTTCCATTAATGTCTTTTTCTTGTGTATCAAAAGTTGTAGCTAATTTCTTTAAGCTTACAAAATATTCAGTTGCTTCTCTTACCGCTAAGGTTCAACTGTGGTGCTCAAGTGTGCTAGTATTTCATGTATGCATTGTTTGGTTTTCTATATTACAATAAAAGGTCATTTTACATTGTTATAAATCTGGCTTTGAGAAGCATGATACCTGCATTTTACATTATTTAATATTTTGTATTGTTAACTGAAAATTTCGATTTTACTTAGGTGGTTGAGAATTACAAGGACTTTGCATTCTCAGACTACGCAAGAGTGGGGAGAGCGCTAGCCCTGTATGAGGTTGGTGACAGAGAAGAATCAATCACCGAGATGGAGGATGTGTCCATATCATTGAAGGGCTATCCTGGTATTAAATAATTTACAGTTCTTGGATATGATATAGGATGGATGTTATGGTTAAATAGCGTCTCATTTATCGTGTGTTTCTTTGTGCCTTTCGCAGAAGTGCACGCTGCCCTTGCAGCAGCCTTATATGTGGACAAGCACGCCCCGCTGCTTGCTGAAAACCAGTTCACAATCGCAACTTTGCTAGATCCGCATTATACAGACCTTGCGTATGTAAAAGATACAAAGCATTGGCCCCCAAGTTTGGTTAGCTCTTTGCAGCACTTCATCACACTTAGCTAAAATCTGTAATATAACATACAGCTTGTCAACAAAACAATTTTTTTGACCATGTTTGGGTGTTTTGGTCACATCCACTTGAAAATTATCAACACTGAGGTAACTGTTTCTTGTATAATGTCTATACATCATTACAGTGAGAATGATTTATACAAATGTGTCTTTTGCCCATATTAGCTCCATTGCCCTGTTATATTGTTATTTGTTATTGCAATGAGGGAGTGGGAAGTAGTTGAATGTCTTATAACTATGATTGCAAGGTAGTCATTCTTACTTCTCATATTAGTTCTTCACTTTTTTTGTATACTTGTGTTATAAGAAATAAACAAGCAATTGAAGTAAAGCAATAAACAAAAGTATCAAGAAATAATTTTGTGTCTCGCCGATAATGTGTCGACTACGTTCATCAACATAAGAGAGGAATCTTATTAGAGACATACGGTATACATTAAGTTCTTGGTCGATACTCTGTTCGATGACATGCTAGGTTACATTAGCGTAGTCCTTATACCACAACCATTTTCTAAGTAGAAATGAAAACACGAAACTTAATCTAACATGAAATAGGAAACTCAAGAAACATGAAACTCAAGTTCAATCCCAAATTGTAACCTACAGGTTTGTTGTGACAAGACCATCGACATACATAGCATCCATGTGGTACTTGTAAATGGTGAATGGATCCACATTCGATCGATGTGGGACTTTTATGTAATCATATACTAGTTACCTTCTGGTGTTTGTATATATCATCTTGGTACTTAGCAAGTGAATGGAGCATTCAAGTTTTGGCCAAAAATTCTACTCCCAGCTCTTTGGTTTGTTCAGTTTATGAGTTTTTTGCCAGTGAGATACTGGCATAATAATTTTTCTTTCTTTCTTGAAGGCCTTGGAAATAGGCAGACTCTACATGAAGTTTATCCTCTCCCTCTCTCTTATCAGCTACACTCATCTTTGAAGTTCTATTCCATTTTTTTGTTCCTGCCCTTATTACTATGTCATTCTTCTGTCAAAAATAACCCACAATGATAAAATTTATATGCTGTATTGAATATGTCAATCTTTTCAACCTGCTTGTCTTACTTTTATTGTCATGATTCTAATCCTTGTTTTTATCTACTATGGTGGTAGAAATGTTGCCATGAAACTTGTGTTAACTTAACAGGAAAGGGATTAAAGTCCCTTGAATCTCTTCCTACAGTACATGTTCAAGAAGCAGACCATCTCTATCATAGATATGTTGATGCTGCAAAATTCTAAAGGCTGCTAATCCCTATATCATAAGTCTGGATTCTGGTATGCTTTACTGTTTTACAAGTTTAGAATTTTCTTTGCTGCATAATTGATTCTTCAGCATGCTTTTCACAGTTTATATTATCATTATTGGCTGAACCTGTCATATTAGTTGGACTCTTTTAAGCATATACATTCTCTTTTTAGCAAGTTGCTCAAGGTAGGCCTTTTGAGTGCTGTTGGAGATGCCTGAAGTTAGACGCACCCTTATGTTGACCCCGCCAAGGCATGGCCGGACAGTAGGCTTGTTTAATAATAGATACATCATTACTGGTGTAGTGTTGCAGGTTCATGGCCCCAAAAGTTTACTTATTTGTTTACTTGGTTTTGCCGGAAATTTGGACCATTGCATGTCATTATGCAAAATGGCAATAGCAGTACTAGTTCTTGACTTGTATGGTCTCTAGTGGGTCCTCCACAAGGGCAAGAGACCTTGCTCTTTGAAATTAGACCAACATGCCAGAAAATTAGTTCCCGAGTGAAACTATGTGCTGACCAAGTTTGGTTCTGGTATTGGTATATCCAAAACTGACAATCCTTAATTCTCTCCTAACTTGTTGTTGACTATCTTGTTGTTTCCAGTTTGGTCTTGTTCACAAAGGTGGCAGTCAAAGTTCAAACTTGTTACTGCAGGTTTGGTCTATAGAAATATCTATTCATGGTATAAATAGAAATATCTAATTCTGATGCGAAAAACTTGAAGTAATGCAATAATAAAAATACTATAAAAAATTCCGTGGTTTGCCGTAATGTGTCGACTACGTTCACCATTTAAGAAGATGAATTTTTACTAGAGTGAAACGGCATACAATCGCCAAGTTTATTAGATTGATCAATTCTTTGATTGATCGGATTGCTAGCTAGGTTACATTAGTATAGTATTTATAATAAATACTCTTTCCTAATTAGGAGGAAACAAAAACATAATATGACAAGAAACTCAAGTTCATCATAGATTGTAAATTTAAGTTTTGTCGAACAGTTTGTCGTGACAAGACATTTGACAAACATTACATCTCAATGCACCAGCGGGCCGGGGCCACCTCCACCGTTCTGACTAATCCTAGTGGTTCCTGATTCGATTGAAGCCATATATAAGAGTTCAAATATGTCATTATTTGTAAAATTATGTGGGGAAGGTCAGTAAATCAGTCACGGGGATGTTAATTTTATTGGTTTTGATTCTCTTTTTCCACATTGTGGAACTGAGGACTAATCTAGATTGCAAACAAAGGACTGAGACTCCAAATTGAATAAGAACTGCAAGAAAATGAAATCAATTTTGATTCTGCTGAGTATTGAACTACCAAATATGCTATTTGAATTGCCATCATTTTTTCCTGATGCAACACTGATCAATGATTCTATACAGAAAACTAGTGACTGGGAACTTAAATTAAAAAAACCCATCCGAGCAGTATAATCAGCTAAACCTTATTTGTATCTGCAGACATTTTTTGTGTCCTCTGCCCACTTCGATTTAAGCAGTTTGAGTAACATTCTTGCCTTTGTCTTGGTCCTGCCATTGCTCTGGCTCTGCAGAAGCAGCAGCAACTGTGTCAAAACTCCTCCACTTATAGCTTCTTCCCTAGCTTCCAAGGAGTCATAGCAAATCGTCGTTAGAGCGCTCACCGCGCTCTCGCTACCTTCGTGATCTGATACCTTGAAAACCATCTTGACAAGTGCATAAATTCCATTTGGGTTTTCAATGAGAGTCTCTTTAGCACCTTCCACTTCAAGAAGCTGCTGTATTGTTGATACTGCTATTGGTGCTAAGCTTTTTATGTTCTTCTCTGTGTTTGAATTTGAAATGTATGTTATGAGTCCATTCACTGCTCCTGCTTTGACCAAGCTCTCGCGATTTGTTTCCAGGGAGCATAATGCTGATATGGCCTTGATCGAAGCATTTGTGGCCTCTGAATTGTGATCAAGTAGGAGAACTAACTCGCACAAGAGTGCTTTGATCTCTCCCAGCATTGCGCATAGCTGTATTGTCTCTGGAGATGAAGATATTGTCTCCACGAGACTGCATAGGCCTGTCTTGATCGTGTTTGTACCATTGCTAAAGAGAACTAGAAATGAGGATAATTTAGGCTCTTCTTGAAGCATATTGAGACCACCCTTTTCGTCCAGAGGCAGCAACTCGAGGGCACAGGTGAGAGCCCGCTCTACGACCTCCACATTGTCCTCTAGGAAGACCAGATTCAAAAGCAAAGGCACGAAGCCTAATTGGACTAAGCAAGAGCTCCTCGAGGGAGATCCATCGATGAGGGCTCGCAGCCTATCAAGAAACCGGATCTTGGATTCTTGGGGGGCCTGGCGTGATTCGAGGTTGTGCTTGAGGGCGGCCAGGTACTCGATCGTTGCTAGGTGGTCGGGATCGAGCTGGGGGGCAATCTGGCGCCACTGGTCGATCAGGTGGCGGAGGGTGTGATTGGGGACTATAGAGAGGTCGTGAAGCTTCTGCATTGTGACCGGGCAGGTGAGGTTGCCGGCAGCGAGCCATTTCTCTATGCTTGGCCTGTCATAGGTTTGGCCTGTGCAGAGAGTGACAGGGTCTGTGAATAAGTCGAGGCTGATCGGGCACATGAACAGGTGAGGAGTCGTCATTTGAGCTTGATGATGATGATGGTCCTTCATCAGAAACACAAGCTTCAGTCAGAACTAGTAATCAAGAACCAGGTAAAGATCATGATACCATTTTTTGGCCATGACAGAGAGGTAAGGTGAAAATGGGTTTTCAAATCAGATTGAAAAGTTTGGTTCTGTAGCTCACAAACCTCAAACACCATTTATAGGCCATGAGTGCATGACCAGAGAGGAAAAGTGAAAAATGGGTTTTCAAATTCAGATATGAAAGTTTTGTTCTTTAGCTCGGAGTGCAAGATATGGGTTTTGGTTCACAAACCTCAACTCAGATTAGGAAAAGGGTTGGATCTTTAGCTCACAATGCAAAATATGGGTTTTGGTTCACTAACCATTGAGTTCATGGCCAGGTAGGCTTGGTGAAAATGGGTTTTGAATCCAAATTGGAAAGTTTGATTCTTTAGCTCAAAACGCAAGGTATGGGTTTTGGTTCACAAACCTATAGAGGGGAAGTGAAAATGGGTTTTTGAATTCAGATTGGAAAAATGTGTTCTTTAGTTCAAAATGCAAGAAATGGGTTTTGGCTCACAAACCTCAGAAACCATTTATAGGCCATGAGATCATAACCAGAGAAGGCAAAGGTGAAGATGGGGTTTCACTTCAGATTGGGAAAAAGTTTGGTTCTTTAGCTCACAAATGCAAGATATGGGGTTTTGGCTCAGAAACCATATATAGACCACGAGCTCTCATGACCAGAGAGGTAAAGGTGAAAATGGGTCCTCAATTCAGGTTTTTGCAGAAGTAGCAGATTGAAAAAGATGGAGAAAAGGGAATGCAAGCCAAGAATAGAAGAGTGGTGGGAGAGACCAAAACTGGGAAGAAACAGATCATGTGAATTTGCAGGTTTGTGTACTTTTAGCAGAGACAGGCCATGAGACAGAGCTCAATAATCTTAGTTGGAGGATTCAGAAGAGAACACCAAGGTACAGACACAACAACAGATAGAGAGAAGTTAAAACCAAGATGGGGATGTTTAGGTTCTAGGTTGAGGCCTTATCTTGGCTTTCAATTCATAGTTTTAGAGAGAGAAAGTGATGAGAGAGAGAGAGAAATATGGTCCCCTCCTCCTCACAGCTCCACCTTTCTTCTTCTACTTCTCTCCTTCACTTTTTTTATTTTTCAATGATATTTATTAAATCAGTCAACACTGACCCACCTATGACCACCTATGAAAAAGAGAATAAATGATGATTGTTTATGTGTTTTCAACTTTTTGAAGTTTGAATCTATCCTCATAATTTATTGATGAGAAGGTGATGTTTCTATTAATTTGTGTCACAAGGCTCATGAGGACAGCAATAATATGGGAAACTATTCATGAAATTGATTTCAACAAAAAAATAACTTGAGATGCAGTACAATAATAAATGTTGCTATTTTCTTTTAGGTGTGATGAGACATCTCCATATGACCAAACACTGGAAGATGATATTAATATTATTGTGATTGTGATATTTTATTATTTTACAGAAGTATTCGATAAATTAATTTAAAATGTAGATTTATAATAAATTATTAAATAAATTTTATTCTGAATCGATATTAAAAAAGTATATTGTTTTATAGAGCTTATTAATTTATTGAGTATCAATTTTAAGAACAGAATAAACTTGATCCATCTATATATATTTTTTAAGTTAGATTTCACAGTTAAAATATCAATGCTATTAATTAGATGAATATATCTTTTACTTTATGTTTATATAAATTTTATATTTTAATTAGAAAAAAGATTTATTTAATACTATTGTTAGTAGATTATGCATGAGGAGTAAGAGGCAAACAAGGAATCCATTATTTCTCATATCCAATGAGATACATGATTTTCCAAGTCAAAAACAAAAGTATTAAAAGGCTAAAATATATCATCATTGTATAGAATTTCAAAACCATAAGCATATATAGATTGAACAATACTAATTACCAACAAGCTTAGATTCTTTGATGTGCTGCCAAGTTTAATCAATCAACCAAAAGAATTTAGAATGTTGAAAATTATGGCCGATTCTTATTGACTTTCTTTACACAAAATGGCAATTAGTAATGAAATGAGCATATTTTCCAAAAAGAAAAAAAAATCCCCAATTCTCTTTGAATTTCTAAGGTAATGCAGTGAATTTTGAAACGTCATATCTAAAGTTTTGATTCATTCGTTATAATTGACACGTGAATATTTAAGAACAAATAATATTAATAAAAGTTTTTTTATTATACATTTGGCATTCACTCCACCCAATCTTTAGTAATGAAAGTTGAAATATGTTCTCTGACATTCAAAAATATAGTATCGAATTTAAATCTTATCTTAAATTTTTTATTAAATGATATGATAAATTAAAGCGTATAAGCCATCAAAACTCAATGTAATACAGAAATAACACTTGTACTTGTACAAATCTATTTGTTTATATGTTATTTTTAAGTGCTCTGCTAAACAATTTTTCCATTTCCTCTTCAACTTTTCTTTGGGCTTTCATTTTCCAAGTGTGAATAGCCACTAGCTAAGAGAGAGCTAGAGGTTGAAATTAAAACATGCATGCACATACAAAGAAATCTTTATAGCAAGAGGATTCCCAACTAAAATAAAGATGAGAATCTACCATTTCTACTTGTGCTAGTGCCCTCAAAATAAGCCACCAATATGTTCCTCTTTTGTTTAATTTGACTAGCCAAACTTTTATTACCACTCTCATGCCCACAACAATACCTTCTTTTTCTCTCTTATCAAATGTACATACATTTCTCTTGCTACTCAAATTCCTTTAGTGGGATTCCCATGGCTTAATTAGGCTTGGAGGCACCATCTCCAAAAGTGAGGTTTTAGTTGAAAATAGGTGGATTCAAGAATTGCATATTGTAATGTTAAAACTCAACTTATTTACAAATTTAAGTTTTAAGATGTTTATCAAATATAGTAACAAAATTATAAATAGTAGTCAATGACCTTAGTAATTCTCGTATGTTTGTATTATGGTTAGTGTAAGGGATGTGAAGTCATTCTCAGTGTCTTCCACCATAGAAGCCACTCATACATCAACTAGAATATATAATCATATTTTCGATGTGAGACACTATTTTCCATCCTAAAATATAAGGTTAGTTACAGTTTACCCGGTTAAAATGACCTCATTTACATTTTACCACAGTTAAAATAAAACTTTTACACTTAGGTCAAGCTAAAATGGGTTTTTGTACACTGTCCAAGCTAAAATGGTTTTTTTACACTTTACCCCATTTTCGTCTGTTTTGACATTAAATATAGGTCACGTGTGGCATCCGTGGGAAATATATTTTCTTAAATGACAAAATGCCATGAGGATATTCATGTCATTTAAAAAAATATATTTCCCACGTAATGCCACGTGACCTATATTTAACGTCAAAACAGACGAAAATAAGGCAAAATGTAAAAAAACTATTTTAGCTTGAGCAAAGTGTACAAGTTTTATTTTAGCTATGGTAAAGTGTAAATGATGTCATTTTAGTAGGGGTAAACTGTAATTAACCTTAAAATATATGAACTAGTGAAGTGTAAGTTGATTGTAGACTAAATTCTAATATCATGTCATAAACAAATTTCCATAAAAAATTTCTTCATAGGTGGATACCATAAAGTATTCTTAATGATAATATAATCCAAGCAATTCATATCATTTATGACAAACATAATATCATTCATATGGAAGTTAAATACTTAATATTCAAAAAAATTTAAATAATGAAAAATGTTAAATACTTTTTATCAATAACTTTTATTAAATATTGCTTATAATTAATCATATAATTAAATTTACATTGTATTATTTTTTAATATCAACGATAACATTTTAAACTATTTATAAATTATGATCGTATATGTAATTATATGTAAGTACTTGGTCACTCCATACAAGAGATTATGTAAGTAGTATATTTTTGTAAAAAAATATTTATGATCAAAGACTTGGCACACTATCTATGACATAAGTTATAGAGAACAAAGCCAAACACATCTCAACAATATTGTGGTCAAATGAGGAAGTTCTAGACCACCTCATAATGTTTATCTACAATCCAATGAATTTTGATTTTTTTTTCAAAAAAAATTGTGGAATTTGAATCTTATGGAACAATTTCCTTATACTCCAAGCAAGTTGAGTCAAGCCATACATGTATAAGGGGACAAAAAAGTTCTAATTAAAGAATGTTCCAACATTGGTCTTGGATGTTTAGTGTACATCGTTTTGTTTGTATTGTAGAACAATTCAAATATGGATCATGTCATGTTGCATACCAAACACAAATATACACATCACTATTTAGACTTTACTTATACATCATTGCGATTTTGTAGATATGATAGTAGAAAAGTTGTTGATATGGTTGATTATGATCTAATAGTTTTATTCATGTGATTTGAATTAAATTTTCAGTCAACAATATTTTGTATAATTCAATTTGTAAGTTCTTTTTGTTGATAATTATTTTTAATCTACTCTCATTTTCACCTTTACATCATAACAATAGATTGATAAATTTGTAAGACGTTGAATATATTATTGATATTGTTGTGGTTAATTGCAATAAGAGTTTACTCCCAACACGAGTTAAATCATGAAAAACTTGTAATGATAAAAATCACAATAAACTTAAATTATAATGAGAAATTGCCTAATACATTCTAATAATTTCATACAAACATACACGCATTATATCAACATACCTCAACCATTCTCTCATTAATAATACAAATTGGTCTTTGACATAAACCCATAAAATACATCTCAATCAAGAAATAATGATAGTGAGTGGGCAGGCAAGAAAGAAAACAAACTTAAATGTTCTCCTAAAAATAGGTAAAAGATTGGTAAAAGAAGAAATTGGAATTAGTGATAGAAAGAGACAAAAGATAATGCCACTTTTTAGAACTAGGATTAATATTTTGCATTAAATTGTGGTGTTTGAACACTATCTTGTCTGCCATTTGAACCATTCATCTCCAACAATTGGCTGATTCTTTTCCCTTTTTTAAATTAAAAATTAAATAATAAGATGCTGGTCAATCACAACTTCTGAAAGGACATGTTATATAAATTTAAAAACATTTTTAATATGGTTCTTTTTCACATTTTTAATGGTAAATGGGTTGTGTAAGTCCATGTCAAGGTGAAGATTGGTACACTATTTTCTCTTGTTTTCAAGTGCCTATCTTTTGATCTAGATTAGGCCCATTTGTAATGATTGTTTTGTATTCATTAAGGGCCCATTGAATTGGTGGGTTTCATAACCCTAATTTTGAATAAAATAATTATTGTTACCAAGCATGAAGACTTTTGTTACTAATCTTTTTGCTTGGATTAACCTTACTTGTTGGTGATTATATAAATTGTAATGCTTGGTGTTCTATGTACTATGTGCATATTTGTAATTACTGTCAATGATACGATTCAATATGTGCACTAAATAAATAAGTTTCTAACTTATGTCTAGGTAACTACATCTATTCATTTACATCACTACCAAAAAATTTTTATAAAGGCAGCGCACTTAATATAATGTTATAAAGCCCAAAATATGCTGGAGCACCACACAGTGTGCCGCCATAAGCTCACTGCAAATAATGTGTTACGTTAAATAAGGGCAACACACATATTATGTGTGTGATGCTCTAGTTATGGCAGCACCATGTAGGCTGCCATAACAAGCGCAACACACATGTGGTGTGCACTACCATAACAAGAGCAACATATATAATATTTGCACTGCCCTTCAGGCAATGTAATTAAAAAAGTAAGGGGTTTCAGATTGAACCGAAACTCGTAATTTTTTAAAAGATAATAAATCAAATTGAAGCACGATACTAATAAGAAATAAAACAATAATATTCAACCAAAATAGTGCACTAAAATATACAAAAATTTCAACATCACCAAAATAATTATATAAAAAGTTTAACAACCAAAATGTTTTACACAAATTATTCCGTATCAAATTCGGAAGAGGACGAAAGGGAAGCATGCATCGAGTTCCTGGGCGAGGAGAGAATACATGTGAAATAGCACAAAGATTTGTTCAATTTCTTCTTGGTCTTGGCATTCTCTTTCTCCTAGAATACAAAAAATACTCATATATTTACATATTTAGAAATCAACATATATTTTATTCAAATAAGTAGTTCATTAACAGATAAATAGAAAATTCAATTTATCGATTTACGATCATCAATCGTATTTTCAGTTCATCAAATAATCAAAATTAAAAAAATACTAAAATTCAACATATTCATATTCAAAAAATTCAATATATCATACATTCAGTTCATCGTTTATCATCAACAACAAATAATTAGTATTTTCAACCATTCATCGGTTCACGATCATCAACAATCCATCATCATTATTTTCAGTTCATCATTGAACAACAAATATTTTCAGTTCATCATTGATCAACAAATAATTAGTAATTCATCGTCATCAACAAATAATCAGTAAAATATGGTTTATTTTCAGAAAATTAAGGTTTATGATACATCATCAACAAATATTCAGTTCATCATCACCAAATATTAAAGAAACTCACAGAAAATAATCATAACATGCAGTTTTTTAATAGTTTCTATAATTGTAAATATAATTTTTTTACAACAAATCGGAATTTACACTCAAATTTATTAAATTCGGTTTATAAATCAAACATTAATTCGAGATCAAAAACTAATCAATTTTAATCGAGTAGGGCCGAAACAAAACGGGTCGGAATTGAACTTGAAATCAAACCGTTTCTCACATTGGTTACGAATTTGGTTCCCATATGTCAAGAAGTGAGAAGTAAGAAATTCGATTCGAATCGGTTCTAATCAGTTCGGTTTCGGTCCGAAAATGTGCCCACCCCTAGTGAGACTAACAAAATTGAGTTGGGTAATTTGTAAATGTATTGAAATTTTGGCAATCGCATCGTACACTAAAC